>LPNX010519304.1:40581-60483 GCA_001517045.1 Pseudotsuga menziesii
AGTATATCCCTCAAAACAAACAAACTCTTTTCTTTTAACAATATATATATAGTCTAAAAACACATGACTCTGCCAAACAATAGATCTAGGTCCGAAACCTATAAAGATAATAATGTATATATGTATTTAAAATATCTTTCAAGTATTATCTAATAGAACCAAAGGGCTTAATTGTTTTAATAAACATTCAATATCTCTATAGCCAAAAGGCTTAACATTTACAAGAAAAAAAATGAACTAGGATTGAATACTTACAAACTAACACAAAAGTCGATTCAACCGATATACCAGATAAAGTCTATGTATAAAATCACATTAGAGTTTTACAGTATAAAAACAATTTCCATATAAGTCACTATCTAAGAATGCGTAACAAGTCAAGGTTTCAAGGACTGTAAGGCCAATGTTACCAAGTATTTTAAATAATAAAAACCTACAGCGGAGTACCCTAGGCTTAACATCAAGGAAAACACTATAACCCAAACCCACGGGGTCTTCACTTAATGAAACCATGTCATAGCGCCTTCATTCATGGGATATTAGAGAATACCCCTATTTTCATTAGATATTGATAATAACTTACAAAAATCCTTTTGTTGAGCCCCCCTCCCAATACATATTTTCAATTTTAAAACCCCTATTTTTACAATATATTCCTTCTTTTTACTAAAAACTCCTTTTTATACCCCCGAATACCTATAAACCCCCCATGCCCTATTCCCTGCCCCCCAATACCTACAATATATTGACCTTATTTTTCACAATTAAAAACCTCCCAATATGAATGAACGTGATAGTATATTTCTCAACAAGGTGAATACCCCGTGCCCAAACCGAATTAAAATCCCATGATGGAAAGATTGCAATAAATAAACAATATACAACGTACTATTTTTCTTTCAAAACCTTATGACAAATTTTACAGAGTAGTATTGAAGGTTTCCAAAGAATTTTTTTCAAAACAAATTCTTCCGTGTTGTTTATTAAAACAAAATATAATATAGACAGTACTGAAATTATAATGATTCAAATAATATACAAAACAATATTAAGAATAGTATCGAAAACTTAAAACTGAGATAGAAGCGATTTTTTTTAAATCGGCTTATTTTCCCTTAAACTTTATAACAGATTTACAATAAAAAGATTCATTACAATTTCCTAGACTCGATGGTCTGTAAATAAAAGAGAGGGAATGAAAACTCTGTATAATTTTCTCCAACACAACACAAAGGCGTTTAACATCACCATATATCTCTTCCAAAACAAAAAGGAGTATACCATCACGAAGGAGGTTCATAACTTCCAAAACGAGTCCAGACCCTAAAGAACTCATGTTTCCAACTTTGCCTTTTCATTGTTTTCACACTATAGACGTCAATGGATTGCAGGGTTCCAAGGTCATGGGTCTTTCCTTCATTTCCAGGTACCCTCGACCCATGTTTTTTGTCATTAGACCATTCTCCTTCAGCAAACCAACTTTCGAAACCGCCTACAAATAAAATGATGCACAAAGGTTAAAACTTTGATTTTTATAAATGGAATCATTTCTTTTCTGGAACACAAAAACAAAACAAAAAACATGAAAACATCTTACCCTTTGTTCGAAAATCATAGCGAGGGAACCAGAGGTGACATCGAAGTGAAGGACCTCATGGCTACATCTTGGCAAGAAAAACCTGTGGATGACTAGACACATTTGTTTTCCAACCATGGAAGGGCAGAGAGCGACCGAGAGCCTCAGCTCTCCTCATCTATAAACAAGACAAAAAATGCAGATGTTTTTAAAAAACCTAAGTTCTTTTCGTTAGGGTTTAACAGTTGGAAAACACTTTAGAAGGCTTCACGTGATTGCATTTAAAACTCCCACCTACCTCGATGTCGACTGATTTTCCTCACCCACTTCTATATAGTCAAAAAATAGTTTTGGTTTGAGGTTTATTTAGACCATGGTATAATTGTTTACTCTAAGATCGAAAGCCCTTATAACAAGACTTTTCCTTTTATTTTTAAGACCTCCCTTTAAAACCTTGGTTCTTAACCTTTGCTTGTCACCTTAGGATTGTAGATGATATGGTTGCTTGGGATGGAATGAGCCCCCTTTTTTAGGACACCTCCATTATCACCAGATTAGAAATGTGTTAGCTTACAATAAGTTAAGTCAAGCCCTAAGACCCTGTAAACCCTAGCGTCGAGACATGGTTGTAAACAAAACATTAAAAATTGTTGAATCCACACAAAACTGTAACATATGACAAGGTATCCAGGACACTTTTAACATGACGATGCAAGCACGTCAACTATAAACCATGACAAGTAGGCTTAACACTTAAATCTTTACAATCAAACAAGTAAATTTGTCTAGTGTTGTTTTCATACTTGAGATGTCTTTTTCAATTTTTCAAAATCATAGTTTAAGCTAAGTCCTAGGATGTAAGTGGAATGTAGGATTTAAAATAAATTTTCTTATGAGATATGTTGTAACCTAGGTTTAGATCTCTTACCGAAATAAACCCTAAGTAAAAAAAAAAAAAAAATTCTTATGGATTTTGGAGTTGTTACAATGTTGGTTTTATTTTATCAATTGGCTTTCCATACTTGTTATTGGCTAGTAGGACATGTGCGCCTCCGATTGTTGACATGTAAATTTTTTGACATATCATACATGTGTTGGGTTGTAGGCAATCCAAACGCTAGATCGAGAGAATTCTTGGTTGTTGGCATGTCAAACATGTGTTCAATTATTCTTTAATTCTATAGTATCTTATAGTTTATCTTAAAAAACAATGAGTTAAGTTTGTATACTTCCCCTCGACCTGGGTGATTTTCATTGTAAGCAGCTCAAGCATTCTAGGTTGTTGGCATTCCTATGTGATACTATGCACCTCCCCTCCATTATAGTCATTTGACTGTGAATTCATGAGGGGGCAAAGCACGGGGGATTCACTCAATGAACTTGTTACATAGCACAAATGTTCACAGGATATTAAAGAATATCCCTAATTTCAATAAATATTGGAAAATTCCTCCTAAAATTGTATTGTTGAACCTCCCCTCCCAATATACCTTTCCAATTAAGAAAACCCCTAGTTTCACTAGATATTGTAGATATCCAATTTTACCAACCTATTTTTAATACAATCTTTATATCATATTATCAAGTTGTAACAAACATGATCCCTAACACATCTTAGTATAAGCAAACATGATGCTTAAAAAAATAATAGTATAATTCTAATAATGATCCCACTGGGATCGCAGGGTCGACTGATCGATTTGTAGAATTGGATAGTGGAAGACCCAACAAATTATTAATGGGGAAGCCAAAATGCGTAAAATACAACCTATTCAAGATATCAATGTAATAAAGAATGTAAAATACGGATAGTCCAATCGTTAGTACAATGCTTAGACAATATCAAAATTGCATATGTTTCACCTAAAGCCTACCAATCTACCAATTTTATATCATGTAAATACAAGTATAGCGAGAGAGAGCTCATTTTTTCTATAAGCTTAATAAATTAAAATCCATAAAAATGCAAAATTGAAACCCTTTCGTGGATGGACTTCCCTACCTTCCTATCAAAACAAACATCATTGATGTTTGAACCCAAATGAACATAGAAAAATCCTCCTACTTTCCAATAACACCATATAATCATGTGCATAGCTTGAATTTGGGTCATTCACAAGATGAAATGAATTTCCTCCACTTCCTCTACATTTATTCACGCAATCAAGGGAATTAACAAAATTTAGTTACCTTTACTTGGGTTATATCTATTTTTTTAAAATATTTATAGGAGAGGGAAAATATCCATTGTTAAGTTTCCAGCATGCAATGGTTATAAAGATACACAAATGATGAAACTTATATGATATCATTTCATGGTAATGATAACACATAGGGTATGTAAATAAGGATTTAAATTTTCAACTATGTTCATGTCAGTTCCAATACAATATTAAGACAAATGACTTGCATATAAGAATTGAAATTACAATTATGAATGTTCCAAATATAACTCAATAGAAGAATAAAAAGGGTAGAAATAAATAATTAGTCAAGAAATATTGAACTAACTTTTCTTGGTTCTAGTCAGCCAAAAAATATTGATCTCAATTTTCTTGGCTGTCGTGGAGCAAGGTTTGATTAATCCTCAATACCCACCTAAACCCCAACCTAAAAAATTATTCGAAAAAAATAGAAGACTTTATAAGTCCTATGATTTGGAGGTATAAATATATCTTATGATTTGGAGGTTATTCCTTAGCATCATTTAGGATTGATATGAATTCATCCCATGTTTTGGAGGTATGAATCTAGCCCGTGATTTGGAGGTTATTACTTAGCAAAACCTATAACTATTATATATCCAACCGGCAATTTGGAGGTATGGATTTAGCCCATTATTTGGAGGTATGAATCCATCCCACGATTTGGAGGTTATTCCTCATCCCACAAAAATAAAATAACCCCCAATATTTATATTACTATGTCAATTTAAAAATCCCCCCTTGACCCCTGAATACGAAGCAATATGTTTTTGAGGTTTTTAGGAGTATTCAAACCATCAATATAAATGAACGTGGAATGGTATTCCCTCGCTAGTGAACCCCCCGTAGGGCAAAGTAACAACACTTGCAAGTTATAATAACTTTGGCAGCGTGGTCAATATCAATCAACTTTTAATAACTTTTATTTAATACTAAATTTCTACTATATTTAGGAAATAAATGGAAAATTATAATAGTGCCATCGTTTTTGTAATAAAAGTAGTAATGCTAAAGCCAAACTCCAGTCGCTTTGTAGGCGCCACTCTTAATATTGGAAAATTCAAATCTATAACATCATGTTTACAGTGTTTGTTAAACATGAACATGTGAGCACTTTATTACATCAAATCGAAGATTAAGCAATTCCAATTGCATCATGGAATCTTGAGTTGCATTCTTCCCAGCCAATGGGGAATATAAGATGTTATGCTACCCAATGGGGTCACTGAAACCATTTTGACCGGTTGTATATATAATTTTTTTGGGGGATTAATAGTATTAGTGACAACCGTATTTTTCAACAACACTTTCGTGACTACAATATCCTAATGGTTTTAGAGGGTATACATATTACATGTGTGAATGCCTTGTGTCATATATGTTAAAAGTAATAGCTAGTTGTCATCCTATGAAAAAAGCTGTAAATCACAAGAGAGCTCAACAACAAATTTCAAGAAAAATAAATACTGGAACAAACACACACACACAAAATAGAAAACATGACCAGGTCCCATGTTATAACTTATAAGTATAACATAGATGCATTAGTGCATGTGCATTGCAACTCAGTAGGATGATATTATGGATGAAAAATTGATAATTATTGAGCAATTGACCTCTAATTGGAAAACTGCCAATCCTCAGCCAATTTCCCATCCTCAACAAACTATCAAGTAAATCTTCTAAAACTATTCTATAGGATGCACATCCATCAAACTTATGAAGTGTAAATACTTGACAAACTCTCATTATAGTGGCTTGGTCAATTTTACTTTGGAGTAGAGAATCAAATAACCCTTGAAGGTGTGGCACCCCCCATGAATTGTAAGTAAAATGTCAGTTTAAAGATATCATAAATGCCAGTTTCAGTAACACTATACTATGAACGGGTATTCAGGCTCTGCAACAAAAACAAGGTTGAGGATGAAGAAAGCATCTAAGATGTTCATACAATAACAATATTGGTGTAACTACAAGAAAATTTAAAGCAACAATATGTTGCATCCCGACTTCCTATTCAAGCTGAGTGGAAATACGGATTCCTAGTCAAAGTGAGTACCTTTTCAATAAAGAGAGAAATTACAGATCCTAAATCTACAACACCTAGTTCATACATAACACTGGGGATTGATTATGTCGATCCATGAACACCATAATATAATTTCATTGAATTTTTGAAATCCAATAATGAAAATCCTTGATCATAGAGTACCATTGTTACAGTCCTATAGAGAAATGCAGGTTGCTTAAACCCTCATCACAATCCACCTTATCTACACTCATCAAATTATTCCATTACTAATGGAAACAACTCATAATTATTCCCATAATGATATAAACCTAATCATTAATATCTCATAAACATTTCACTCATGGAAAACAAGGAGTGTTGAAGAAAGTATTACTACATGTATATAAAGCTAAACTTTTCTTTATTAACTACAACCTACCTGCAAACCCAAACTAAACAAATTTCATAGCTAAAACTGCCTTTAATTTTTCATGGAGAGGCATTAAACCCTTTTAGCAGCCCACTTTGAAGCCATTAGATCCATTGCACTTTACCATCATTGTTTTTTTTTTACCAAAACTGTTGGGTAGATTAATAGAGATCCAGAAAATCAGCTTCCGGGGGCTGTGTTACACTGGGAGATTCCCTGAGCAAGACAGAGGGATCTGACAAGAGAAACAGAGACCAATGTTGACTAGAATTGACACCAATTGGAGTCCAGCTATTACCAGGACTTACCCACACGATTACAACACATCTTAACGGCCGACATAGCATAGGAACAGGGGAAACGAGCTTAGTTTCAATGGAGTGAGCTTCAGAATTGATTTTAAGGTTATTAGGAGTCCATCTTGAACTTCTGACAGGCGAGCTCCCATGCTGTAATACTTCGACCAAAGTCTCCAAACAGGTTCGCTGCCTCTTTGATCTGGGAGAAAGAGTCTTCTTGTATGTCAGCAAATCCTTCTGAAGCGTATTCAAATTGTTCTTTGTACCCATCCGATCCAAAGGAGAGCAAAGGCAATCTGCCCAATTCTTTATTATGAGGCTGGATCTTTCCTTAATATTCCAGATTGCCCATACGATCTTCAAAAGACAAAGATCATAGATGGCAACCGCAGAGTCACCACCGAGAGGAAAAAGGTAGTTAACAGTAAGAGCGTAGCTGATAGCTAGGTTTGAAATGGAGCCTGAATGAGCAAGACAGCCTCGGACTTCCCTAGGACAACGAACAGGCCTTTCTAAAGTCCAAAGGACCACGAGAAAGAAGCTGAAAAGCAGGATGCCGATACAGAAAATGTAGAGAACCCTGAGGTCGCATTCAGACAAGGAAGAGTCACGGGAGGTTGCAGGAAGAGATATTCCCATTGATTGAGATGATGCTCCTGCTCAGAAGCGAGTCGTGATTGGCTTCAAGATCAGCTTCCTTGTTAAGATGGCGCAGCACGTGAAAGAAGCTTATGGTTTGAAACTTGCCAGTTAAGATTTGATTTTTCTGGGCGATCCTCTTCATGTGGATGCTGGGAGGACTAGACTTTGATCTCATGGCCTGAATCACCAATTTGGAATCCCCATAGACTAAGATATTTCGGATGTTAAGACTTATAACTTGCCTGAGTCACTGCCACAGAGCATGAAATTCAGCAAAATTGTTGGACTCCACTCCTAGCCCCCAAGCAAAGGAAGAATGAATGGAACCTAAAGGCATGAGGATCACTCCTCCCCCTTCGGAGGGACCTGGATTTCCCTTAGAGGCACCATAAAAAAACAGATAATGAACCTGCAGCGAAAGTCTCCAATTTAGGAATTCTGATTCTTCCATTCGAATTTCCCAATCAGCAAGAGTTGGAGGTCTGGTAATGGAGGTTTTGTGAGCACTAGAGGCGAGTCCAGATAGCCATGTATCTTCTCTGTCCTCTAGAGGCCTAGCATTCCCGAGATCAGGCTTGTGGTCCAAGGCTTCTCCAAGGAGAGCTTTGGCTCTCATCGCTATCCTAGAAGGAGTGCTCTCCACATCTTTGAACATATGGTTTTTCCTTTCGAGCCAAAGTTTCCAGAAAATGAACTTAGGGAGAAGCATCCACGCAGATTTGAGGAGGTATTTTTTGGAAAGCTGAAAGGGGGAGCAATCAACCCATCTGGTAAACAGATCTGTTGTTAACTCCGGCAAATTAAAGTTAGGAGGATTCATAGGAAGAGCTTCTTTCCAGACTTCTTTGGAGAACGGGCAGGACAGCAGAAGATGGTCAATATTTTCTTCATCATTCTTGCACAGGGAGCACCTTGAGGGGCCTTCTAGGCCTCTCTTATGGAGATTTTCCGTTGTGAGAATACTTCTATGAACCACATTCCAGCAAAATAGATCAACTTTCGGAATGGACTTGGAAGACCAAACGAAATTCCACTGGATTAGATTGGGGGCTACGTGAGGAACCGTCATTAAGGACCGGTAGCCTTCAGCCGCTATAAAACTTCCAGATTTGGACCCCCAGGCTCTCTTATCACATGCAACTTGATTTAGGGGGGATTTACCTTACAGAAGCTTGGACAGAAGTTTGGCTTCCTCATCAAGTTCATTGGGGAGGTCTGCATACTTCCAATTAGTCTAGTTTTTTTCATTGTCCCATGCTGAAAGGTCCCAAAGAGTGAAGATATGTTGATCTTTGAGCCACTGTTTAATATTTTGAATTCCAGGATTATGCCCCAAAGGCTCTTCCCCGAGGATGGAATCTTCCCACAAATTATTTTTTTTCCCGTTACCAGGTATCCAATACAATAAAGATCTGAAATGAACCAGGGCTTTGAGACAGAGCTTATAGATTGGAGAGCCAATTTTGCTGGGAGGATTTTTGTCAAGGCAGCGAATTCTCTGGCCAGAGAAATATTTTTTCCACAGAACATTTTTGCTCCAGCTAGCCTTCCCGGAAACAATCTGCCAGAGAATTTTGGTTCCCATGGCTAAATTCTGAGCATGAATACTTCTGACTTGGAGGCCTCCTTCTCTATAGGTCCTTTGAACTTTGTCCCAGCTGACCAGATGGGGATTTTTCAGGTTTCCTTTCCCCCCTTCCCACAGGAATCTTTTGAAGAGAGTTTCAATCTTGCTGATGACAGAAGAAGGGGCCAGAAGAATAGAAGATTGATAAATAGGGATATTGGACAGAACAGATTTCAGTAAGACAAGTTTCCCTGCTAGGGTGAGCCAGCTCGCCCCCCACTTTTGGATCTTATCTTTTAAATTTTCAACGATGGGGTTCCAATTCTTTGTTTTGATGGAAGATTTAAAAATCGGGACACCTAGATAAGTGAAGGAGTCCCAGTTCTGGAAGCTTTCCATTTCCAGAGCTCTAGAGGTTCTTCCTATTTCTTCCACAGAGTTGTTCCAGTAGTAAATTTTGCTTTTTTGCAGGTTGATCTTGCTTCCAGAGATCTGAAGATAGATATCTAGCTCCTTCTTGAAGTTCTTTGCATATTGAACACCAGCTCCTCCCAACAGCAGTGTGTCATCTGCGAATTGGGAATGATTTATGTCCTTTACATTATGGGCCATGTGGAGCCCAGGCAGAGAAAGGTCCTGCTGACAGTTGTTAAGTTGGAAGCTGAACACGGATGCCTAGATGGCATAAAGAAGCAGAGACAAAGGGCATCCTTGGCGCAGCCCTCTAGAAGCTTGGAAAAAATTGGTTGGCCTTCCATTGACCAAAGGGGCAATCCAAGGAGAACAGATGCATCCTTTGATCCAGCCAATGAGCTCAGTGGAGAAACCAAATTTCTCCATAACAGCAAAGAGGAATTCATGATTTACTCTATCAAAGGCGTTGGCTAGATCTAGTTTCACAACCATGCCTTTCTCTTTTCGGAGGAAGCTGGAATGAATAGCCTCCTGAACAAGAATAACATTATCTAGAATTTTCCTTCCCTTTATGAAACCTCCTTGGTTCTCAGGGATTATTCTAGGCAGAATTTTTTTAATCCTGTTGGCTATAATCTTAGTAACCAACTTGTAACCGGTGTTAAAAAGGGAGATTGGCCGGAATCTTGAAAAATTTGATGCTCCTATCTCCTTTGGGATCAAGGCCAAGAAATAGGAGTTTGTGCTCCTGCCCAGCTTATGATGGATTTGAGAGTTCCTAACCATCTTCAGCAGATCATATTTGATGATATCCCAGCAGCTGGATATAAATCTGGCTGTGAAACCATTAGGCCCAGGGGCACTATCAGGTTTCATATGGTCCAGCGCTGACTTGAGTTCTTTCATAGTCACTGGTGTAGCAAGGGTGTTATTGACAGAGGCTTGAACTAGAGATGGGACCAAAGAGATGGGGTAAGCATTGGAGTCATTGAGATCAACAGTAGGAGCAGTGTAAAGATCTTGGAAATGGGAAAAGGCAGCTTGTTTAATTCCTTCAACATCTTTAATCAGGTTATGTTGATGAGTAATTTCCTTCACGCAATTGAAATTTTTCCTTGCTTCAGCTTGTTTATGAAAGAAGGAAGTGTTTTTGTCACCGCTGGCTAGCCAAAGGTTCCGAGATTTTTGGTGCCAATACTCTTCTTCATCTCTGCATGCTTTATAATAGGCTTTCTGAAGGTTACTTTCTTCTCGGATTATGCTTTCAGTGATAGGGACAGATTCCATGAGGATTTGATGATTTTCCAAGGCAACCTGGCTATCTTTCCTGCAAGAGATTGGGGAGGGGAGAGACTTGGCCCAGCTCTTGAGATCATGTTTAAGCCTTCTAAGCTTTTGTTCCTAGATAAAGGAGGGGTTTCCAGTGAATTTTTTACTCCAAGAGCTAGTGACAATATGGTAGAAGCCCTCTTGATGGATCCAAAGGGGACTGAACCTAAAAGGGATGGGGCCAAGATATTCCTCAACAGAGAGCTCAAGGAGGATTGGTTTATGATTGAAAATACAGTTGGGAAGGATTTTGGACGAAGCATGAAGCCCCAGGTTGAGGAAGGAGGAATGGATTAGAAACCTGTCTAGGCGGGCCGCAATGTGCCCTGGCCCTAGTCTTTTGTTAGTCCAAGTAAAGTTACCTCTGGAGGGTTTTATGTCAACTAGATCCCATCCTAAGATGATGTCTTCGACCCATTCCTGAGAAGGATCGTGGACTATGGATCCACCTTTTTTCTCATTTGCTGCCAGAGTGACATTAAGATCTCCAGCAATGATAATGTTTTCTGGTATTTGGAGGCTTAAGAACAATCCAATAGAATCCCAGCAAGCTTTTTTTTCCGCTAACAAGATTGGAACATAGAGATTAAACATACTTACATAATGACCTAAGTCTTTGTGGATGAGGTTGGTGTAGATCCAGTGCGTAGTATTGTGAACAGAGATTAGCTCATATTTGGAGGAGTCCCAGAAGGTGGCAAGTCCTCCTGAGGCTCCCCTGGAGCTGACAGCTGTTCCCAGGCCTTTCTTCTAGAATATATTTCCTACATGGAGGGCAGAGCTATCCTCCATTTTTGTCTCCTAAACAAGTAGGATCTCTGGCTTATTGATTCTTACTAGGTCTTTCATTGCTTCAACTTTTTGCGGACTTCCAAGACCTCTACATTTCCAGGAGATGCACCGCATTATTTACTTTTGGAGGGGACAGCCCATTTAGAGGGCTGGCCATGCTTGGATCTTGTGTTCACCATAGCTTTGAGAGTTAGCTAGGATCCTTGCAGAATATCTGCATAAGTTCTTTCCTCCCTTTGCTTTTTGTTTGATTTTCGGCCCCTTATCTTCTTGATTGGGGTAGCATACGAGCTTCCGGACTCGAAAGATCCATCATCATTGTCTCCTCCTGGATCAGAGTCCATGGCTGATGGATCTGCTTCTGCATCTCGAGAATCTCCACGGGTAGAGGAGCTTCTAACTAATGGGTGTGCAGGTTCTGGCTGGATTTCTCCTGGCTCCAATGCATTACCTCCTTGACTGTCTTGCGTTTCCTCTGGGATAGCAGATTTAGTGGCCGAGGATTCTTGAATAATAATAACCGGAGGAACTTCTGGGGCGTTCGTAGAAGGGGGGATTTCTCCATGGGCCGCAGTAACTGGCTGCTTAGACAACGCTGGAGAATGGACAGGATCCTTTGGAGGAGCTTTGGGGTCGGATTTCAGAGCGTTGCTAGGGCCTCTTTTTTCGATTGGCTTGCTGGGGCCCTTGCCTTTTTTGACCCTCTGCCAGCCTTCACCTTCTTCTTTCGTCTGTGCTTTTGGGAAACTGCATTGGAAATGGCCATGCTCATGGCATATCCGACATTTAAACGGTAATTGTTCATAATCAAGTTTATAGAAATGAGACCATGATCCTACAGAAAGTTTGACAGCTTCTGGGAGTCCCACCTCCAGATCAACTTCAACACATATTCTAGCACAGGAGTACTGACCTTTATTCTCTTCTTTGTCAATGAACCGGCCTAGGGCATTTCCTATTTTTTCCAGGGCCTGAAAGTTCCAGCAATGGATCGACAGATTGGGGAGCCTTACCCAAACCGGGACCTCTTTGGGGACGTCAACTGTAGGGTCAAAGTCCGGAGTCCACCTGTTCAGATAATGTCCTTGGGAACCCATGAAATAGGGGCCACTTTGGAAGATGAGATCACGATCCTCTTTTGAGATGAATTCGAAGACGAAGAATCCTCTGCCAACCGGATAGCAGGTGACACTGTTCTTTAGATGGGGTCTCCAATTACGCTGAATCCAATCATCCGTGGTTTTGGGAGAGGGCCAAATCCCCATGAACTGGCCAACCAGGCCTCTTTCAGCTAGTGCCAGGGCGATTTTAATGGAATGCTCCTCAGGCAAAGCAATTTCTGGAATTGAGACAAGTTTTTTAACAAATTTCGAGGCCTCTTTGGGTGCCATATTATTTCTAGAAGGAGCTAACAGCCTGCTGAAGGTGTCTGCTACAGAAAGAGAGGAGGAGGGAGGGGGATCCCCTCCCCCTAGAACAGCCATGGCTAGAGCAGAACTAAACCCTAGAGGAGGGCAGTGCGCAGCCTATCGGGCGTCTTCAGAGCGCAGAATTTTTCCACTTTACCATCATTGTTAACCCTTCTACAAATGTGGATTGACTTCATGGGGTGCCAAACTACATTTAGTGGTGGCATTCTTCTTCTCTAAGGTCGGCATTTTTTCATAGTTTCCTACTATACAGAATCGGGTAACTAGTTCACTTCGATTGAAAACCCAAAGCATCTCCATTAACATCAATTATTAGGTTCCATTAACATCAATTGCTAGGTTGTTGAACATAACAATAGCAGGATTGAGAATTGGATCAAATCTCATGATTGGTATGCCTCTCATCCCTAGCATAAATTTCTAAACTAATTGTTAAACTGTCAAATACTTATTACACAACGAGTTCATGAACTTCAAGAACCGAATTAGATTTTTACTGGATTGCACACTTGTCTATCTAGGTATGTATATGGATGTGCATAAAGAAGAGGCAACTTTTTCTTATTTTAAGGGAAGTAAATAGGGTTGTCGCGAGTAAAGATATAATCTATACACTTCAGAAATATCATCGGGACTAACTAATGTTCAACCTTTTAATGAAATCTATTCATACTTTGTACTGTAAAAACGACACGGACAACCCTAAAATTCCCAAACATTTCAACAATGTGTCAATCAGGTAAACAATGAACACATCAATCAAATTGTTGACATTTTGATTGAAGAAAAAATGAAATTGATCATACTCGAAGTTAAAACGATTGTAATTAGTATTTAATAATCATTTGAATTGTTATTTTTTCACATGAACTAATTTGATCAGGTTACATGCCAAGTATGCTAAATGTAAGTATTCAAATGTGTAGTGATCCCAACACAGACAGCTGCAAGAACAACATGTACATAATCTTCTAATTCTGAATACCATTTGCGAGCAATCATGAATCAATAGTTAGTGTTTGACTGAGGAACAAAAAACAAGATAAAAAAAAGGATGCTATAAAAACATTGCCATTAAAAGAAAATAAAAAAGAATTCATGATTGCCTAAAACACATAATTAACAAGAGCCACTAGGTAGCGCATTGGCTACTGATTTGTAGTAGCAATATGATGAAATATGTTATAACAACAAAATTCATAACTATATTAATTCCATCTTCCCCACCCGGTCATAGTTTTGTTGAGACAAATTAGTCCATGAAAATACCCGCATACAACATTTATATATACAACATAAGTAATAGCTCCATCACATTTTATTTTTTGGGATATTTATACCATTATATAATGGATTGTTAGTGTTTTAAAAGTTTTAATGTTGTTGAAATAATATTTATAACAATAATTTTATTTTTTAATTATGATCTAACTAAACTTTGAACAAGCATAACTAAATTGTGAATTAGTCTATGGAATTTTTTGTGATATACAGAATCATTGTCAAACTTTACACAAATTTATAAAATAAACTTAGTAATCAAAAACATTTATTATAAACATTAAATAATTCTCCTATATTATATTTTAGCGGAACAAAGTATGTGTATGGCCTTAGTGAGTAAAATAATGTAGAAATTTGAAATATGTCACTTGGATTATTGAATTTGCTATGATTCACTAGTACATATAGCTCAAAAGTTCCAGGAAATATTGCCTGCACGAATAAGTTAAAATGGTAATTTTTGTGGATAAATTGATAAATATTTTGAAAAGAAATTGTTATGGCCCCTGATCATCGTCGCTATTGTGACGTAAATGACAGTTTGTCTCTATAGGGATGATGGTTCGTCTCTATTGTGATGAAGAGACACGTTCGCCGCTCTAGCGATCGAACTCTAAACATTTGCAAATCAACGGTCATCACAGTAACGGTCATTGACTTTTTCTTATTGTTCAAATTTGACCGTTATGCATTTTCGTTATAACCGCCACGATCATTGATCTATAAATACATGTTCTTAAGACATATTTCATCAAATGTTTTGCTATAGTTGCAACACTTTTTCTACTGATTGTTTGATCTGTGATTTCAAGATTCCAGTACTGGTTTAACACATCGAATTTTTTATCTCCTTTGGTTTCCAGGTTAGTATTTTTAAATTATTTGTCTCCTTTAATGTGTAGGGTCATATATAAAGTGATTCGACTATTCGTTTTCTCCTCAATACTATCACATCCAAAACCAACATGGTAAGAGATGGATGATTAGGAGGTATTGATTTGAATGTATCATGATAGAGTACATAATTTTGTTAGGGAAGGTCCATGAGAAATAATGGGTTCGTCTTAGATTAATGGGTGTTTTAGGTAATTTCAAAATATTTGTAAAATTTTAGTTTTGCATTGAGGTTTGTGGTTAGTGAACTAATATTTTTACAATGAGTAAATATAATGTCATCAGGATTTGCCTCTTAATCATTGTCTGGTTAAAAAAACATGAAGATGAACTAATTAGGGAAACAAGATCATTGCTTTTGAAATGTTTTATTTGTTTAGTTTCTTATTTATAGAGGGGTAAACTAGCATGTGGTAATATCCTATGTGAAAAATTGTTTAAGCATTGTGATCCTATGTGGTTGTGAGAAATCATGTTTCCTAACTTGGGAGAACATAACCGTTGGGGGGGATTTAAATTTTATCACTAAATATCAAAAATATAGTGGTTGGTGGTAAGAATAGACCCCCATACTAACTTATTCCTTAATAATTTGGAAAGGAGGGGTATTGTTTGTGATATGTAACATGTTGAAGTAAAGTCAACTTGGATTTACTAATTAGATTTGTCACTTTCCATGTCACGTCCTTTAATTTTTTGTCTCCTTTGAGATACACACACACACGCACACACGCACACACATATATATACTCTATTTAATTTACTTATACATTGACTGAGTTTTTTTTGTTCTTATATGCTATTAGAATGTCAAAGAAATATACTTGGGAAGAAAATAATAAGAGGTATGTTGAGTTTAAGGCAGCATTGGAGGTGAAGGGCGATGGAAAGTGTTATTTCCCTTGCAATGATTGCGGGATTTTGCGAACAAGAAGAATTTTAAGAACAAGTGCTGATAAACATTGTAAGGAGAAGGGGCATGATGAAGGGGAGTTTGAATATAGTCCCTTGGTAAGACGTTATTCATTAGATAATGTACTTCTTGTAATAGTATTGATCATGTATTCAAAAAATGTTTTATCATTTTAAATTTATGTGTTGTATATTATACACTAATGCTATTACATTGTTTGTAATTATAAAGACAATGCCCCCTAAATGTCGACTGCCAGAGAACTATTTGCCACATAAATGTAGTAGAAATACTACTTTACAAGGTGAGAAACACGGATATCATAATATTGAAGATGAAGTTCTTAATGATCCTATGGATGAAGATGATATTATTGATACAAATGACGAAGACGAGATAAATATATTGATCCAAGACACATTTTCTCCATTGGATGAGGACAACCTCCATGATATTCATGATGTTCCTCTTCTCGAGAAGTCCCAAGAACCTCTTTATGAAGGCTCAACAAAAAAATTATATTTTCTATATTGTTGTTGGTGAACTTGAAAGTTTTGAATGGTTTGTCAAACACTTTGTCACGTCCCCAACCCTTACTCGACGGAGAGGACGCGACATCATCTATCAACTCAGGAAAATTAAGCCCCATGAACATAATATAAAAATTGCTTGAAAATAAAACATTCATAAGTATAAACAGATGCGTAATGAAATGTACATGATATATACAGTGGAAGCAGATCATCCATTCAACACATTCATGCATTCAACATGTTCATCATAATTTTGTAATAATTCATAAGAAAATACAATTGCAGAAATTAAATACACAAGAATACTTATCTTTGAAAGAAGCTCGTCCCGCAACCAGATATGTCGCTACAACGTTCACCCAACCATAGGCTAGTGTGCTATTTAATCTCTCAACAACATAGCCACCCCCAAGCTGGGCATGATATTCCCCAAGTAATAACGAACATTAGCAGACTTCACCCATAGCCAAGGATACAATTAAAATTTAGTCAAGCCAACACAATTGGGTTTATTAGACTTACATGGGTAGTGGTTTACACTTATCCAAATTCACATGAGACACAACCAATCCAACATATGGGTTTATTAGGCTACCAACCAAGCCATCCTTCCAGTTGGGTTTATCAGGCTGTCAAGGAGGTAGAAAGACTAACTACTAAGCTAATGAGCTCAACCCTAGAGCTATGAACACTCACACCGGTTCTAGCCTAATTTCTAAACAATTACACACCCAACACAAGGAAGTATTCCCTTCTCTGCTACATAGTCCCTTAGGCCATGCCTTCCCTTTCAATGCAATTTAGGGCATGCAAAGAAGAAAACCAACCTTCTAGATTGGTCTGTGAGGTTCTTTCACACACTAGGTTTATCAAGCAAGTCTAGACACTAATTCCATTCCTTCAATCAATTCAAATGCCAGACATGTATGCACACATAAGGATATCAGTCCTGGGATTTATCAAAATGTAGCAGATGCCAGGGATTACATACACACATGGAAATTTACAAATTTCTGAACATTGCCGGTGCCAGACCGATGGCTGCAAAAATGCCAAAATGAAAATGTTGCCGGTCTTTCAAAACAAAGGCACAAAATCGGATTCAGGTCATTCTTGTTCAGGAAAATGACTAGCACATTGGAGAAAATGTGGAGAGAACAAATACACATAGGAAAAAACAAAACGTGAAAGGAAACAGATTGCCGAACAGGGAAAAATCGTGAAGGGTTCAGACTCAGAGTCATTTTTGCTTGCTGGCTGCCACGTGAATGTAGAATTGGTTTTCCAAAAATGTTTTTTTTCAATCCAAATCGTGAGGGAAGGAGAAACACTGCCGCATGAGGGAAAAATGGACGTTTAGTGTTTTCTTGCCCAAGAAATTCAACAAAAAAAATTCCCAAAGTAGGGCTTTGCCCAATCAAATTTCCCCACTCTTCCAATCCCCCACTCCCTCATCCTTAGGAAAAATCATGCACCAATCTCATTTAGTTGCGTTGACATAGCCGATTGTGGGTTTTAATTAAAAATTGCAATTTAACATGATGTCCAAATTTTTAATGTTTAGCTAGCATAAAAAAATACCATCGTCCCAACTTTAATTGCAAAAACATAACACTAAATCAATGGTGGGGATTTTTCCTAGCTCCACACCACAATTATTTACATCATTTATTTTAAATGCAAACAGGGTCAAAACCAAGGTGTTACACACTTGTTTCACACATATGCTAAGGTATGTAATGTATTAACTGCATCTTCACATGGTCTATCGAAAATTTCACCATTTTCTTCTATTTTTAGTGTTAATTAATTCATAAATTGGGGGGGTATAGTAGATGCGTCCTTGTGTTTGTTTTGTGGGGATTTGGGGAATCCACCTGACTATGTGGTAAGAATGTATTTGACGAGAGCCGAGGCATTTTGTGAAGGTCTGTTAGCAGGATTGTCATAGAGAAATCTTTGCGATGTAATTAAGCCCTTCTGATGTAATACAATGCTTTATTTACAAAAAAAAAAATATTTCTGATTTATATTGTTTACATTTCATTTTTTTGTCAATGTTGCAAATTGTTGGGTGATTTCTATTACCACCATCACATAATTTACCATGCACATGTTGAGAGGTATTCTTGATTATGAAATAAATTGGAATGGACTATCAAGCTATTGATGCATGTCCTAATGATCATATGGTATATTATGGAAAATATGCATCAGAAAACAAATTCCCACAATGTGAAATTAGTAGATATCGAACTGATCAAGTAAAAAAAAAGGTGCCTCGCAAAGTTATTCGTTATATTCCCATAATTACACGTTTCCAACAGCTATTCAAGTGCTAAAGTATAACAGAGTTTATGGATTTCCATGCAAAGAACAGAAGTGGATATGGTGTTCTTTACATGCCTACAAATGGTTTTTCATTGAATAACATCGAAGACAAATGGACAATTTTTAAAGATGAACCTTGTAATGTTAGGCTTCCATTGGTAGCTGATGGTTTCAATCCATTTGGAGAGCTTCGTTCTACTTACTCAATGTGGCATGTTTTCGTCATAAACAATAACCTTCCTCCTTGGATGTCGATAAAGAGAGAGCACACGATGTTGGAAAATGATTATTCCATGTATTTTTTTGAAAGTAATTGGGTGAATCCACGAACCTGGGTAACACTTTTTGGCAAGCGCATTTCGGCAAAAACCAAAAAACGTACCTCGGTCGAGGGTTTAACAAGCCCTCGACCGAGGTTTTAATATCTCGACCGAGGTTTTTTTCAGCCCTCGACCGAGGTTTTTTCCAGCCCTCGGTCGAGGTATTTATTAACCCTCGATCGAGGTATTAAACCCTCGATTGAGAGTTAATAAATACCTCGGTCGAGGTATATAGCTCGGTCGAGGTAAATACCTCGACCGAGGTGCCTCTGTCAAAAAAACTATAAATAGAAGCGGCGGACCCATTTTCTAAATGAACATGATCATTACATAACTGAATTGTATGTAGTCGAGGAAGCACTAAATTATCAAAGAATGCAAAATATATTCATTACACTTTGCTGAATCCTTCAACAACTCATGAAAACCTGAAAATGGAACTCTGCACAAAAAACTTTGCCTTCAAACATTAATGACACTCCCTGAAGTCCCTGATACAAAACGAAATGGAGCCATTTTTGAGTAGTGAGATGCAACTGCAAGCAGTGAAAGCTTTTAAATTTTGAAAATAGAACTCTCCACAAAAAAATTTTCCTTGATCTCCATAAAAGTCTCTCCAAATCTCTTTTGTGGTTCGCTATTTTCAATATTTGAAAATTTTTCACTGCTTGCAGTTTGCATCCCACTACTCAATAAATGGCTCCATTCCATTTTGTACCAAGGACTCCAGAGAAGATAAACGATCAAGGATATTAAAACTTGTATGAAAGAAGGCCTACCTAAACTGTTATAAACATGCTCTAACAACCATGTGTATCTAACTCAATAAGCCGAAAACTTTAGGAGGGCTCTTCCAAATATAATGATCACAAGATTCACAACAAGTACAAAATAACCCAAGAATTATATGCAACCATGAATGATTAAAGAACA
>LPNX010519304.1:64022-111888 GCA_001517045.1 Pseudotsuga menziesii
ACCTAACTGAGTGGAGTTGATATCGATAGATTCACCATCGAATATTCTATCCATTGAGATATCATACACGCATTTTAGCATTCATATGATATTTATTTTTTAATTACTTATAAAACTTATACTTAGAAAACCACACTGCAACTTCGAAGTAGCTCAAAGAAAAATCCACAGAGTTAAAAATACACAGCCAAAAAATTCGTAAAAATGCACACATCACATATCGACGTGTCCTCTTCAAAAGGGTATCTTTGGTTTTTCAATTTTTAAAAAAATAGAAAAAATTCCTTTACGTGGACAAATATGTGTTTAAAACGATGCTGAAATCGAATGTGGTCAGTTTCGAAAAATAATAAATAATTGTATAATGCGAAAAAAATTAACAAAAAAATATGCACATCACACTGCATTTTATGTAGATCATGCTCATATATTTATTTTTTTTAAATTATTAATGCAAGATTGAATTACTCTACGTGGACACGAGCCACTTATTAACTTCTTCAAATTTTTAAGGTCACACAGTTCATTAAATGCAAAAATTCACACATTAAATGACATCGGAATATTTTTAAAAAAATGTCGCTATGAAGCCAACATAATATTCTACAATTTGTTTTTTTACTGCAAGTCAAAATTCACATGGCATATATGCGTTTTGAGGGCTTCTATCTAGCACATGAGTAAAAAATCAGGTTTTCATCGCCACATTTGGCCAAAAAGTGTTACCCATCTTCATGGAATCACCCAATTATATTATTTCATTTCTTTGTTTCATTTTTACATGAGAACACCTTTGATATATTGGGAAACATAACTGATTAAAAAAGTGCATCGTCATCGAGAAGAATATTCCGGTGAACTTACACAAAGGGAAATTGATTTAGAATGCGGTTTAAAAGATAAAAAAATGCAAGTATATTTTATACCTTGATCATTTTTTTCGTTGTTTTGCATTATATAAATGTATTTCTTTTGTTTATTTCTTCTTATATATTTAGTTGTTGAGTCGGGCATGATGCAATTGATACACCACAAGGCTATGTGGTCCAATGGTTGTAAATTTCGCATCAAAAATTTGGGTGACAAGAAGAAAACATTCGATTGTGGGATAACTATAGTTTTTCAATTCACTAATGTTTCCTCTAGAAGTGACAAGCATCGAGAAGTATCTGAAAAAATGTACTATGGTTATTTGGAAGATATAATTGATTGTGACTTTAATTCCTGTAAAATAGTTTTGTTTGAGGTCAAATGGTATAGGCTACGAATGAATGAACGTGATCCTAAAAGAACTGTTATTGAGCATGCCAATGGATTTACCATGGTTAATACAAGGGCACTTGAACCAGGTACATAGTCTTATGTTCTTCCAATTCAATGTGAGCATATATTTTACTCAAAGGTGCCAGGTAAAGCAGGTTGGTCATACATTGTTAGATATGATCCAAGAGGAAGATCGGCCAAGTATAATCCACTAGAGGAAGAAGACAATGTCGAAGAATAAGGTGATGAAAATTAGGAGCAGTTGGTCCCTGCATATGTGTCGGATGAATAATGTAATCAAGAAGTTGATCATCCAAATGACATAGCAGAGTATTTTGTACTCGGTGATGATATTGATGATGAATATATAACTGAAAATGACGTTGATGATGATGATTATATGAGAGATCCTTTCAACGATAGCTATTATGGAATAGATGATGATACAAATAAAGAAGTTGATGATGATGATATTGATGATGAATAATAGAAATCATCATCATCATGTCATCACCATTAGAATAATCAAAACCATCATCATCTTCATCTTTATGATCCTCAATGGTATCATCATCATCATATTCTTATTCTTCTTCTTCATATTTATGATCATCAATGGTATCATCATCATCTTAATTATCATCACCATAATCACTATCATCATCATCATAGAAATCATAATCAACCTCATGTTCATCTTCATCGTCATCATCATGTTCATACTCATTAGAATAATAGGAATCATCATCATCATGTCATCCTCATTAGAGTAATCACAACCATCATCATCTTCATCTTTATGATCATCAATGGTATCATAATAATCATCATCATCATCCTCATCATCACCATTGAAATCATAATCAACCTCATCATCATCAACGTTATAATCATCATCGTCATCCATTTTATCATCATCAGCATCAGCATCATGTTCATCTTCATCATCATCATCATGTTCATACTCATTAGAATAATCTCAATCATCATCCTCATTAGAATAATCGCAACCATCATCATCTTCATATTTATGGTCATCATTGGTATCATCATCATCATCGTCATCATCGTCATCATCATCACCATATTCATCATCGTCATCATCGACATCATAATCAACCTCATCCTCATCCTCATCCTCATCATCATCAATGTTATAATCATCATCATCATCAATGTTATCGTCATCATCGTCATCATCATCATCATGTTCATCTTCATCGTCATTATCATGTTCATACTCATTAGAATAATCACAATCATCATCATCATGTCATCCTCATTAGAATAATCGCAACCATCATCATATTCATATTTATGATCACCAATGGTATCATAATCATCATCATCATCATCATCACCATCTTCATCATCGACATTGTAATCAACCTCATCCTCAGCCTCAGCCTCATCATCGTCAATGTTATAATCATCATCGCCATCAATGTTATCATCATCATCATCATGTTCATATTCATAATCATCATCATGTTCATACTCATTATAATAATCACAATCATCATCATCAACATGTTCGACGATTTGTTGTGGGAAAAATGTTCACATGTACTAGTGATATATGAGAACCATGACATAATTGATATGGAGATATATCCTAGGAACTTTGTTCATCATGTACTATCTTCATTTATGTGTGCATTAATATGGTGGTGCAACTAAGGGGTTATAAAAGGTAATAAGTTAGTAGTTGTAGTAATTACGTAATACTAATTACTAGGTTTATAACCCCTAATCATTAATAAGACAAAACCTTGCAACTACTATACTTTTAACTTTGATAATCCCTTATGACGCCTTTAATTCCATCGTTTTTCAACTCGACAATTGATAACTTGTCACGCCTAATAATTATTAAGTTGTAAGTTATAGATATTATCACCTAATACCCTTAATACTTGAAAAATGTTTATAAATACTAATTCTTACGCTTGTAAATACTATAATATCTAAACCTTATACCTTATAAACACTATTTCCTAACCATTAACACATGTAATCCATAATTTGCAATTAACCACTTTGGGATCTATTTAACAAGCCTAATTATTTTAAAAAATGGTTTCTATTTTAGAAGAAATTTAAAAAATAATAATAAGACAAGAAAATTTTCGTGTTCAATTTCCTATTTATCAAGGTTGTAATTAAATGAATTTTACACATTTTTAGGATTTAAATATTTGTAAGAAATAGATTGTATTATACAATGAATTCTATTTAACTGTATTACTTACTTATGCTAGTTGTCTCAATTATTCTTAATAGTGGACTTTAATAAGCATCCTCTCTTTGTCAAACTTCGAAATGGTCACCATATTACACTCATATGACAACTTTTTTTCAAGAAAGGGTCTATTGAAAATTATGTTCTCTATGATGGGGATGATGGCCATAAAGAAAATGATCATGATAATCCTCCTGACTATGGCGACAACGATAATTTCACTATCAACATCATCATCATCATCACTAACGATGATGATAATGTCGATGGTGTGGTTTATGAAGATGGTGACAATGGTCATGATGATCTGATCCAAGAGGATATTGGTGGCCACCCACCTATTCCTATTGGACCCCCACCATTGTTTCTTTTAGTTTTCCAGTTTCCTTAATTGTAGCACAATTTACTATTTTTGGTAGTTTTCGGGTCCTAAACTTCCGGAGCCATTTTGAGGCCCTAAACAACGTTTTTTCGGCATCAAATGGTCAGGAGAATATGAGTCCGTTCCAGACTCAATTTTTGTAATTTATGGATGTAGTCCTTAAATAGATATTTCTAACGATGTATAATGCGCGTCAAACAGAGGTAGTATGCTAAAGTTACGACCCTAGGAAATTGATGTACCAAGTTACCCAACGGGGCCCACATTCTGGCGTTTCACCTCCTAGGGTTAGGTTTTTGGATGTGTAGGGTTTCCATTGTTTCTCAATAATATATAGGCCTTCAAGCCTCATTGTAACATAGAGTTCAAAGGCATATAGCCGCCACATCTCTTCTCAGAGATATGCTACTAGCACTCTAGCTAGTTTATTTCCATACTGTATGTAAACAAGTTTCAGTTATTGATTAATGAAATGAAGTGTTATTTCCACTGCATATTTGTTTCTATGGTTATTTGTGTATTCTGTTGCATTCGTGCATAAATTCGGATCAGTGGTATCAGAGCAATATGCTCTTTCTTGATCCTTCTTTGCATGTCCCCAACGAGGGCGAGGTATAAAGAGTTAGGGCTCAATCTGGTTGAACCTTTGCAAG
Organism: Pseudotsuga menziesii; assembly: GCA_001517045.1. Taxonomy (NCBI): domain Eukaryota; kingdom Viridiplantae; phylum Streptophyta; class Pinopsida; order Pinales; family Pinaceae; genus Pseudotsuga; species Pseudotsuga menziesii. Next base: position 68,563 of record LPNX010519304.1, read on the forward strand.
ATCATCTTCGCAAATCCCGATGGCCACCCATGGGGGATGAAAAGAAATATGAGGGCACAGAATATCCTATCAAAATGTTGCTCAAGGAGCCCCTTGAAAAACAAAGGAATGCGATGATAGATAACTTCGCCCAGATCCTTCAACGACTTCCCATTGGTGGCACATCTGCATCAAGAAGCCACTCTGGAGGTGCAACCCCTTTTAAGGTACAAGTAAACTTCAGCATTCCCATATTTTATGGCCGAATAGATGCAAACGCCATAGATAGATGGTTGAATCTATTAGAAGGATATTTCTCAGTTCATGACTTTTTTGACCGGGAAAAGATTACTTTTTCTCTACTCAAAGCCGCCCGCCATGTCAAGGACTAGTGGGAAACCTACTGTGAGAGAAAGGACGAGGAGGAACCTTATTTGTTCTCAGTCATACCCACTTGGAATTCTTTCCAAGATGCCATAAAGGGACAATATTATCTGTTGGGTAGCTATGAGGACAAGTACATACAATGGACTACGCCGTGGCAGCAAAGAGATCAAGATGTGCATGAGCTAACGAATCTGTTCCATACCCTATGCACCAAGTTGGGTATCAAAGATTCAGAGAAACTTTTGGTGCTGAAGTACCATAGTTTTCTACACATATACATTTAGGAGGAAATGGAGTTCCTTGACATCTCCTCACTTGGTACGGCATATCGATATGCTGCCAAAATTGAGCAAAAATTCAAACAGAAAAAGCGAGACTTCAGATCTGTGAATCAAAATCAAGGGAAAGGTCACCAAAACCATAGAACCAAGGACACAGCTAAGGCATGATGACTCAAGAAAAATTTCCAAAGCTGCAAGCAAAGAGCAATACTGCAAAGCCAAAGAAGGAAGCGGGAAAGTGGTGCGAGTTCCATAAGATCCCCACTCACAACACAAGTGAGTGTAGGGCCAAGCAATATCTGGTGGCCGAGATAAAGGATTATGAATCAGATGCATACTTTAACACTGAATCAAAACCTGAGAAGGGGAATGACAGAGGGAAGAATATTATCGATGTAGAGCCCAATGCCACCGTTGCCACCACGAATATCCAAAAGGAAGAACCAGAAGATTCAGAGGAGGAGGAGCATATTTTCCACTCCAAGATGTGGGTAAAGGGTTCCCTGCTATAGTTCATTGTTGACAGTGGGAGCCAAAAGAACCTGATTTCAACAGAGGTCATGAAGCGGCTGGGTTTGTTGACCACAGTACACCCATAGTCGTACACCATTGGGTGGCTTCACCAAGGATGGGATCTCTGTGTTAGCCAGCAGTGTCACCTTCCATACAGCATCAAGCCCTTCACCAATGAGGTATTATGCGATATTTCTCCCCTTGATGTTTGTGATGTATTATTAGGTCAACCATACTTATGGAAGCGACATGCTATGTATGAGTCTCGGCCTCACACTATTATTATTACGCTGGGAAATAATTTTTACAGGATACTAGAGGTACCACCTCTTTCCGCTATCTCTTTGGTTACTGCAAAACAATGCAGTAAGCTCATTTTCAAAACTAGGAAGTTTGTTTTCTTGATGATCTGCCCTCAGGGAAAGAAGAAGATTGTGGCCACAACCTCCAAAGAGGGCCCCTCCGCATGAAAAAAACAAATGGACAAGGTCATTGAGGAGTATCGGGAAATATTCACCTCACCCACCAGGGTGCCTCTCCACTGTCAGGTCAAGCACCCCATCGATCTGACCTTAGGTGTGTTGTTTCCCAATGGACCGATCTATTGACGCTCTGTTCTGGAGAATGATCAAATCAAGAGGCAAATTCAGGAGCTGCTGCAGAAGGGTCACAACCAGCCAAGTTCATCGCCCTGTGGGAGCCTGATTGTGTTGGTACATAACAAGGATGGGACTTGGAGACTCTGTATTGACTATCGGGCGCTGAACAAGATCACTGTCTAGAATAGGTACCTGATCCCACGGATTGATGACCTCCTGGAACAGCTTAAAGGGGAGAAATATTTTATCAAGATCGACTTAAAGTCTGGGTATCACTAGGTATCGATCAAATCGACCGATGTGTGGAAGACTACCTTCAAAGACAAGGAGGGCCTTTTTGAATGGTTGGTCATGCCTTTCAGGCTGACGAATGCTCCTGCAACCTTCATGAGACTTATGGATAACATCTTGCAACCAGTCACCAACTCATTTGTAGTAGTGTACTTGGATAACATCCTGATGTTCAGTCATACTTGGGAAGAGCACCTCCACCACATCCGACAGGTCCTCTAAACATTGCGGCAGCACAAGTTGTGTGCCAATTTGGACAAATGCACTTTTGGCATGGCCCAGGTTCAGTATCTAAAATACATTATTGATTAGTGTGGGGTACATGTGGATCCAACCAAGATCCAAGTCATTCGGGATTGGACAACCCCAACTACTCTAACAGAGCTTCACAGCTTTCTGGGCCTTTCTAATTTCTACCGTAGGTTTGTGTTGGGATTCTCTCATATCACTTGGCCCTTGAGTCAAGTCACCAAGGGAGGAGCGAAAGCAAATTTCTTTTGGTCGAAAACTCAACAGAAGGCATTTGTAGAATTGAAACATCGCCTCTGCTATACCCCAGTGCTCACATTACCCGACTTGCAACAACCATTTGAGGTCGAGAAAAATGCCTCTGACTATGCTATTGGGGCAGTCCTTACTCAACAAAGGAATCAAGTGGCATATCACAGTGAGACACTATCCGACACAGTCTGAAAATATCCCACTTATGACAAAGAGATGTTTTCCATTGTACAGGCTTTTCGACAATGGAAGCATTACATTTTGGGGAAGGAAATGATCATCCACACAGACTACCGACCCCTGCAGTTCATGCAGACACAGGGGAAGTTACAGAATGATTTGCATCAGAAATGGTCCACATATATACAACAGTTTCATTTGAACATCAAGTACAAGAAGGGAAGCACCAATAATGTTGCATACTGCCTTAGCCAACCATCGATCGTGGCGATAACCACCATGCTTAACTCTTGTAGGCACGAGACTTCTGATTGCCTGCTTCTCTACAAGAGCGATCCAGAATTCAGCCACACATACCAGCCACTCTTGGAGGGAAACCAAGTTCCAAAATTTCACCTCCAGGATGTACTACTATGTCACATGGGACACCTTTGTATTCCTTCAAGCGAGAATGCCAAGATGATTTGGGAAGCGCACTACAGTTGGGTCGTTGGGCATTTCAGGGTCGAGAAAATAGTGGTAGTAGTACAGAAGTATTTCTAATAGTCGAACCTTCGACAGGACGTCGAGAAGTACATCTGATCCTACACTGCTTGCGCCATTTCCAAACCATCCATCAAGAAGCAAGGCCTCTATACTTCGTTGCCTACCCCTAGTGGACCTTGGTAATCCATCTCCATGGATTACATGTTGGGCCTTCCTTCTACTAAGCACAGAAATGACTGTGTGTTTGTGGTCGTTGACAAATTCTCAAAGATGGCCATAATGGCGGCCTACAAGAAGAATATCACAACAGAAGCCACTGCTAAACTCTTCTTTGAACGAGTGTGGGTACACTTTGGGATCCCACAGTCTATAATCTCATACCAGGACAACAAGTTCCTTAGTACATTCTGGTCTAGCCTATGGTCAATACTAGACACCAAGCTCACAAATTCCATAGCTTTCCATCCCCAAACTAATGGACAGACAGAGGTTGTCAATAGGATTATCGTACACATTTTGTGCATGTACAACTCAAAACATCCATGCACATGGGATGAGAGCCTCCCCTATGTACAACACAGCTATAACCGGGCCCTCCGTAGCTCAACCAACCACAGCCCCTTTCAGGTGGGCTTGGGATTCCAGCCACTATGTCCCATTGATGTAGCCATTCCATTTGCAGCTACTCAGGCTGATTCAGCTCATATCCATTCTGAATTTTCCAAGGAAAACAACTTCATTGAGCGCATTCAGCACATTCACCAACAGGTTCATGACATATTGGACAGATCCAATGCTAAGTACAAGCAGCAACATGATCAGCATCTGGTGCAACACAACTTCCAGGTGGGCAACAAAGTGTGGCTACATTTGCAGAAGGAGCACCTCGCTAGACCACACCGCAAGCTTCACCCACTTCAATATGGGCCATACACCATCACCAAGGCTATCAGGGACAATGCCTTTGAGCTCAATATTCCACCATTCCTTGGTCTGCACCCAGTGTTTAATGTGGACCACCTTCAACCCTACTTTCCACCTCTACTGGACACATAAGACGTGGTAGAACAACTCACACCAACAGAGTTAAACCCCGACTGCATGCAACAAGCCACAATTGATCGGATTATGGACACACAGATCAAGAACACCCACTAGCAGAAGATCCAGCTATATCAAGTTGTCAAAGCAGGCCAACTCCTTCACTAGGTAAAGTGGCTCACCAAGGATCAAGTTCAACAGAAGTTTCCTCATCTCATGGAGGAACTCAACGCAATGGGGACCATTGCTTCCTAAGGGGGGAGGAATGATCCAGGAGGATATTGGTGGCCACCCATCTATTCCTATTGGACCCCCACCATTTTTTATTTTAGTTTTCCAGTTTCCTTAATTGTAGTACAATTTACTATTTTTGGCAGTTTTCGGGTCCTAAACTTTCAGAGCCGTTTTGAGGCCCTAAACGACGTTTTTTCGGCATCGAATGGTCAGGAAAATATGAGTCCATTTTGGACTGAATATTTGTTGTTTTTGGATGTATTCTTTAAACATATTTTTCTAACGATGTATCATGCACGTCAAATGGAGGTAGTATGCTAAAGTTACGACCCCGGGAAATTGATGTACCAAGTTACCCAATGGGGCCCACATTCTGGCGTTTCACCTCCTAGGGTTAGGTTTTAGGATGTGTAGGGTTTTAATTGTTTCTCAATAATATATAGGCCTTTGATCCTCATTGTAACACAGAGTTCAAAGGCATGTAGCCACCACATCTCTTCTCAGAGATAAGCTACCAACACTCTAGCTAGTTTATTTCCATTATGTATGTAAACAAGTTTTAGTTATTGATTAATGAAATGAAGTGTTATTTCCGCTGCATATTTGTTTCTATGGTTATTTGTGTATTCTGTTGCATTCCTGCATAAATCCGGAGCATGATCATTGATGATGACAATGACAATGACAATGCTTATGATGATGATGTTCTTGATGAGGATGATGATGACAATGATTATCATGATGATGATGATGATCAAGATGATGGTGATGCTCATAAGTATTGATGTCATCAGTTTCATCATCATTGACAATGTCATTAAATTTTTAATATAGTACCTTGTATCCCAAACAAACATCTCTCCTCTTAAGTTTAACCTGGTTGTTCTGCTACGTTGCCTCCGTGTTGCTGGAATAAGTCCCTAGCTTTATCCTTCCCTGAAGGGATGTAGTGGACATATTGGATTCAAGGAAATTAATAAATCACATTAAAAAAAACATTAAAATAATAATAATCATTAAAGTAATAAAAAACATTAAAATATTAATAAACATTAAAAATAATGAACATTAAAAAAAAGCAAACAGTTAAATCTATCCATCTTACCTTCCCCCTGTCGCAACAAACAAATTTTAAATCTTTCACTTACCTCACCTACGAACTAGGCCCAAGGTCGCAGAGGAGGTTCCAAGGTTGTAGAGGAGTTTTTTCAATTAACTCACCCACGAACTAGGCCTGAGGTCACAGAGGAGGTTCCAAGGTTTCATATGAGGTTTTACACTTACCTCACCCACGAACTAGGCCCGAGGTTGCAGAGGAGGTTCCAAGGTTGTGGAGGAAGTTACAAGGTTGCAGGGGAGGTAGCTCTTGTTCATTCAACGAACCCCTTCCTTCACACGACCAGAAAGCTAGCTTGTGAGCATGGCAAAACCCTTAACCTGCAGCAAATAAATTTCTTGTTTGAAACCATTTTTATAGTACAGGTTCTTCCTACACACAACTTTTTATTGGGTGGGCGTTCGGATGCAAATCAGGTTCTTCCTATATTGGTACGCAATTTTAATGGTATCTCAGCTTTGGGGGTTTTCTATCCTCAAGGATATCCACCCCCTTCATCTCCAAAATCTACGTAGAGGTACATTGGCATATTGAGGTCGAGACCCACAAGAAAAGGTGAAGGTCACTAAGGCATCAGGAAAAGCATAGGCTAAGGTAGCTTCAGAACCATGATCCAGTATAAGTATATTTTTTGCTAGTAGATATTTCTTCGGTAAGTCCATTGCTTTCATTTAATCCATTAACTCCTTTTCTAGTCAGGGTTTTATTGATTGATACAGTCAATAAATTACAGTCGGGGTTTTATTGATAGATACAGTCAGTTTTTTTTTTTGTATGTTTATTTCATGAAAATGAGAGCTCAGGGAAATCCTGAAAGTGAACATCTCCACTATAGGTCAACATTCCTGATGCGTAACTCTTTTACGATGGCTCCCCCTACCCCCAACACAAACTCCATCATAAATCCTATCCCTGGAAGTAATACCTATGATCAAAGCATGATGTATAACATGAATGAGAAGAATAAATGAGTGAGGAAGAAGGAAGAGAAAGTTGAAATGGGGATGGGAGAGGTAGTGAATGCGAAGATGGAAAGAACAACAAGGGATAAGGAGCCGAGTGAAATTGGTTGTTCGAGGAATCCATTTCGTAGTCAAATGATGAGTCAGAATTTGATAAGAAGTCTGATATGAATGATTATGAAAAGTCAGAAACCGAGCCTAATACTGAGAAATTAGAATAAGATGAGGTCGATGATAAGGATGGTAGGGACACCTCCACATCAGATGCTTCAACTACTCCCAAGAGGTGCTCTCTAGCAAGTTGTGCCTACCCGATCGCAACCAAATGGGACAGTCTAAACCTGAATGAAACCATATCAGTGAGTTCCCGCTAGTGAGGGGATAAGCCAATTCGTTCAGTTCCATGAACATTTTTCCTATGATATATATTGAGAGATACAATCAATAAATTTTCCTTCACCGATTTATTGGGATGGATGTTTTTATACAAAAGATACGTCACCTACTTCCTATAAACCCTGCTACTACATACCCTAACAATCAACCCCGCTTATGGATAGATGATAGATATACAATGTGGATAGATACAATCAGGATTTTATCAATAGATATAGTTAGGGTTTGCTCCTATATTCCCTCCACTGATTGATTAGGATGGATGTTTTTATACAAAAAATACTTCACCTACTTCCCATAAACCCTGACAATCAACCTCGTGTATGGATAGTGGATAGATATATAATGTGGATAGATATATAATATGGATAGATGTACAATCGTGTCTTGTCTTGTAAGGGATTTCACCCCTTGTACTATTTGGCCAGATACTAGTTTAGTTAGGTATAAACATTAAAATAATAATAAACATTTAAGTAATAATAAAAATTAAAAGGTTTACACAACACATAAGCTACAAAATAGTTTTTCGCGTTGTTGTTACGACTTATTCAGGGGAATAATTGACCTATTGTTTCTCTATGATATAGTTATCATTTGGGAAGTATTTAATTGTTACAAATGGATTGATGAACCTTCTGAATAAAGAGAATGTTTTTTATTCCTATCTTAGGTAAAAATGAAGTTCAATTATTAATTTAAAACTAGTAGAAGGATCCACACTATCCATTCTTGTAGGTGTAAGTTGTTGAAAAAGTAGGAATACTAGTTTGTAAGAAAAGGCCTATGTTTGGTCTTATAAGGCCTATGTTTGGTCTTATCCCTTTGAAATTTTTATAAGGTTTTTCATTAAGTGGAATTTTCAATGGGTTTTGAACTTTAATGACTTCCCACATCCCTTCTTTGAAATGAAGGGTAGTACTGATCCTTGGTAGAAATTTGTAATGTATCCATGAATCCTTGCTACAGGTCTGTTTATATGACTAAGGTTAACTACTAGAAACTGCCTCAAAGTATTTCTTAGGTATTTCACCAACAGTGGGTTTGTTGCTTATATTTCAGTCTTGATGTAGGATACCATATGAGGGTGATTCTTTCAAATAATTACCTTATAGGGCCTCTCCCCATGCCACAAAAGTGACCAAAACAAATCCTAAACAATTATACTCTCTCATCACTTGCTTTGGTGAACTTATAACTTCCATATTTAGCGAGCGTGTACCCTAATTCCTAAACTATCACCAAGGAACATTAGGGAAATGTCTCATGGTGGAGGTAGACTGCATGTTAGTGCTCTTGTAATTATTGCTATAAAATCAATGCTTCCACCTAGAATAGTCATAGTCATAAAGAAATTAATTTTCCACCTATTGCATGTTTCCATTCAAGGCTATAAGTATTCCATTGAAGGTTATAAGTATGGAATGAATGTACCATCAGGACTGCACATAAAAGAATAGACCTGAACATCCCAAGAATTCCTTGAACCTTCAGATAGATCACAGATAGATACCTTAAATTCATGTTGTATGCAAGGTTGGACTTATATTACTTAGACTACCTATAATTCTAGGAGGGATGACCTTGAAATATTCTCCCATCATACCTACGTCTTGGGGACCTCATATTATAACCTATGTATTTGAAACATACTTTTCATCCTTCCTTTTTACCCACCCTATGAATCACACCTACAACTTAGGAACCTCCTGAAACTCTTCCTTTGGACCCTATGGCCTCATACCTACTCTTTGGGACTAGACTTGGGAAATCACACTTGTGGGACTATCCTAACCTATGCATCAGACCTAAACCTCATACTCAATGAATTTAATCAGCCTATTATGAACCCTATTGTCTGTATGGAAAAGCGTAAGCGAAGCCAGAGCACTATAGGTTATTTGAACTGTACCGTAAGTAACTATAAGAAGCTAATATAATCTAAAGTATATCTAAGCTAATAATAAGACTGTACTTAAGGGATGGGGTTCTTGCATGTAAAGAGTTGGTACAATGGGATGGTGTTCCTAGCATGCCATCCATCCATACTAATGTTCTTATACGTCTCTTCCAAGTCTAATGACTATTCTCTGTCCACTCACTGAATCAATACTCCTAGGTTTCAACCAAAAGCTCTCAAAATGTAGGATATGAGATTATCAAGATAGTCCAACTAGTCCAAATCTTGTAGGTAATGTAAAATCTAATGATTAGTCCAAGCTACCAAGTTAAAAGAGGTATCCTTAAAGTTTGAGAATAAAAAATGAATTCATACCAAGTTATATCTATATGAAAATATTCCAATATCCATGCAATATATACAATACAAAACTTTTAAACTTTTAAACAAATATTTCACTTAAATATGTGAAATGACTCTTTGATAGCTTGACAAAGATTAAAGTCCTTGGTCTTGCCGGTCCTATGGGTGAAAGGGCTTCGTTATCTACCTTTATGGTACACCTTGGTCTTATGGTTATGAGGGTTTCCTTATCTTATTATTGTCACCCCCTTGCGAGCATTATTCAAGCCCCTTGCAGGGATATCCCAAGCCTCTTGTGGGCATTATTGAATCCCCTTGCGGGCGTTATTGTAAACATTGTACTAGCATATTGTAAATACCGTGCGGGCATATTGTAAACATTGTGCGGGAATATTTTAAACACTATGATATTTCAATATGATATCATGCTTATTATATTGTAGCAGGGGGGTACTCAGAACACGCCTACAGATTCTGTTAAGGTAAACGTGATTGTCACATTAACACTAATTTTTTCCTTCATTAATAACGTTTATTAGACATGGTTCAATTTTTACTTTTTAAAATGAAATTTTGTTGCTTCTTGTATTGTGGTAGGATGACTGTGGGAAATCCCCAATGATGTCCCATCAGGTAAATGTTAGGCTAATAGTACCTAAACATGATTAAAGTAATTTTTTTTATTAAATGCATGTTATTTTTTTCACGTGAATTTTTGTAATGATAAAAATAAATTAACTACTTTTATTAATTGATGTTTGTAGAGCACACCACATCACGATGATGAGGTGGTCACTGAGGAAGATATATTTTATTCAACTGACCCAATGGGAACTATGAAGAAGGCTTTAAAAAAAGTCCAATCAAGAACTTCTTACACTGATAAAAATCAGACCCATGACTGAAGAAATCAAAGAAACAAATTGGTGACTTGAGGCAAACAATAGTACAGTACGGGTTAAGTGGCATCTCTGAAATATTTTATGAACTATGACATATATTCATTTATGTTATTTTAGTTCTCTATTTTTGATATGATCTAATTAATTAAAGTTTTCTTTTTTGTAGGAATGTTTGGAGACAACACATGTGCATTAAGTGTAGTATGTAGATGTCGGTATTGGTAGTAGCGATGGTTCAACACAGCATCAATACACCGTACCAATGAGGCTATTTGAATCTCCTGACAACAATTCCATTTAGATGCAATGACCTCGTTGGATGTTGGATATCAGCGGGGCCCTTCACCCAATACTACTTCACGGGATGTTAGAGAGGAGAGTAGCATCAAATGTGAAAGTTGTTATCCTGGAGTAGTACGTGTGGTTATCAAGGGATCATTTTCTGTTACATTCTTGGTGGACAAGGATTGTGTTCCAATCAAGATACCAAATATTGAAGGTATTAATTAATTAATTCAGTTTTTTTCATGTAATTCAAAGCCACATACCTCAAATTATTTTTAATTAATGATCATATTGTTTTTGTAGGAAATAATGTTTTTTATAAGAACCTGCATGAGAAGGATTTGGATATTTTTGGGCCCACCATTCGTACACGGTGGAATGCCCAAAATGATAAATTGAAAGATGATTTGATGAACCACATGGTTAACTTGTTTGGTGATACCTTCAACAAAAAAGGTGTCACCGCAACAGCTGGCTTAAATTTGAAATATGTCAGGGAAGATTATAAGTATGAGCGTCCTTCAATGGTTCCATCGAAGAAGTGGAAGGCTCTCATGGATGATGCAAAGCAAAAGGAATTGAGAAAACACAGAAAGACTCAGCCAATCAGTTCAAGAAGGTATGTCACATATCATATTTTCAATGAAAAATGTTCAATATACTTTTTTTACTTTTAAATATATTTAAGTTCTGATATCTAACATATTTGAAACCTTTCATAGGCTCTCAAACACCTCTAAAGCAACAAAGACAAGGGTAGAAAAACATGGGTAGCACAAACTATGCCAATGTGGATATCAAAAACTAAGAGCATGAATTGTAAGAATCGAATGATCATTATTTGTATCGAAATTTTTTGTAACTGTAGTGAACAAATAATTTATTTATCACTGTAGTGAACAAATAATTTTTATGGTGTTATGCATTGCAGGGAAATGCTTTTCAAGAAGCAGCCACTGAAGAATACTTGAGTCTTGGCTTCAAGTATGGTTTTCAACATGTGTTGGAACGTCGAAAAATCTTGGGGCAAACCCAAATTTCCCCATTGATTCACACAGAGGTAAATAAAAGCATCTGTGCATGTTCAATTTGTTCACATTGCTTTGGACTTGAATTATGTGTTATGTCAAATTTGTATATGTGATAACTTGAAACTTCTTAAGCATTGGAAATATCTTAATATGACAAATTGTTTTAATAAATGAATGGTTTCAAGCATCCACATACCAACTCTAATTAATCCTTTTAGACGTTACAGATATTGAGTTGATAATCAAATCTTTTAGAAGACCTGATATGAGCATAATACCTAAGAGGTTGCCATTGATTTGTTGCCATTTTGAACTTGAATTTGCTTTTAGGATTTGTAATGGACTTAGTGGATTTATGAATCTTCTCTAAATTAATTGACTCATCATCAACTATATTCTATATCACTTTATCTATACATTCAACTAGCCTAATTAACAAATTGTGGTGAGCATATTAAGAATGTAATTATCCATTCATATATTAATAAAAAATATGATTTTTCCTTTGGAAAAAAATCTAGACAATCAACAACAAACTCCCACATCTCATTATTACAAGAATATTGGATCAATTGCACAAATACATTACATTTACTACAAGGCCCAATAAGGTTGAATGCATAATCAACAAGACACTATGAATCCAAGATTGACAACTATCACTTTCAAGGTCAAGTCTCTATATTGACTACACCAATTGCATTCCATTGACGGTTTCAAATCCATATGGCTGGTTCTCCGTGCTGATCAATGACAAATGATCAACTCACCCTTCAAAGTCAATAAGGAACGATTCAAGTGGTCAACACTCTAACAACACTATTAGGTTCCCTTCTTCCAACCATCTCCCTCCCATTTATAAACTCTTAAAATAGTTAACTCAATATTGGTTTTTCCATCTTAACTAAGCTTTATCTCTTGTTCTATGAGCTCACCACAATTCCTCCATTACTATAAGTTTACCATATTATGTTTGAATTGAAACAAAGTGTTAGTGAGAGTGATGGACAAGGTAATGTGACTTGAGTGACCTTGGTGTACTTGGCCTTATGTTTTTATAGACTTAGTCATGTCAAACATCTTACCAAAACAATTGAGTTTCCTCATAATAATACCATCATTTCAATGTACTTGTGTAATCTATTCATCAATCATTACATTGAAAAATAAATTTCTTTTTTGGTTTTCAGGTTGAGAGCAACAAAAGAAGCGATTGTAGTGGTACCGAACATGTACCACATGGTGGTGGGGAGTTGCCTCATGTTGGTGGCAAGTGGCCTAGCCATGATTCAGGTATGTATGCTATAAAATAGAAGTATTTATTATGATTTCAAATATATAATTGATGACGCGTAGTAATAAATTTTCTTCTGTGAATGGCAGAGCATGTACCTTCTCATGCTCAAATGGAAGAGGAACAAATGGCAAAAGCAATGAACACTCCAATTGTCTAAGCTAATCATCCAACAGGTAAAGATCATTGTAATGATCTCGAAAATAATGAAATATGTGAATAATAACTAAACATTCATATCTATATAACTTTATTGGTTTTTGTAGATGATTCCCCTCTCCATCGACCCCCATTCCCTATTATTCAACGTACCATAAGTATGGTATGGGAGAGCATGCCCACACAATCAACAAAAAGAGAGGGCACAACAATTTCAACGAGAAATGACAATGAATTAGATGTCCCCATCTTGGACTTTATGAAAAAAAAAATCAAAACAGAAAAAAATGTAGTTCTATACATTTAAGATTTGTATTTGTATTAGCCGGTGCATACCTTATTTTTTATAATGTGTGACATATTCTGAGGACTATGGTTATCCTCAAGGGGATGGCTACCCCTTCCTAAGTTAATATGAGGAAGATGAGATGAGCATATGATCTTCCTTATCTAGTGATGATGATTATGAGCTTCCACTATTTTCATGAGACACATGAGACGTATGGCCACATACAATTGAGAAGGTCAGGTGACCTACCCTCGCATTGACTTGATGTGCATGAGCCTAGTATGAGGTCATGTTGTGTTGTTATGTTATGTTGACTTGCACGTTTACTTGTATGTAATGTTTAGCCTTGTAGTGACTTGTGATTGACCCTTGCATGCTAACGTTGAGACATACAACCCTTAAATATTGACGTCCATCGTGCTGATGACTAGTGTGACCCCTTAATGGGGTCGTCCACCCTTGTGTTGACCTTAAGAGCCCTCCTTAGGTGCCATCCACCATAGCGCTACCATATGTCAATTTTTTGGAGTACTTTGTTGTCATTTTTTATTGTAAGTTGGTCGTATTGTTGTGCTGCTACTATTTTTTATTTGTGAGGGTTGGATGATCTATTTTTGGATATTTTGTGGTTTTGGGTTCTCTCCTTTCATAGGTATTTTTGTCTAGTTGAGTCTCATGCAAGTAACGTAATGCTAAGATGTTGAAGTCTGTTTAGAAGAATTTTTTCTGAGAATAAGGAATCTCTACCCTAACATATTATGTTGAGTTTATAATTGGTTCAGATCTGATATATCATTTACTATTATATATTGTTGTCTTTCATTAACAACTTAGATCTGATATAGATAGCTACTCTTATTATTGTTATTGTTTTAAGTACTTTAATGGTTATACGGTAACTCATTGTTTCTAGGACATGCTGGACATTAAGGATATTTAGGATATGAAGGTATTGAGGGTACATTAGGTCACCATCCAACGCTTCATTGTTTCATTATTTTACAGGGTAGATCTAGTGTGTTTTATTGCCTTGTATGAAAGATCAGGATCAAGTCTATTTTGCTGGAAGGTGTAGCAATGTGTACAAGTCCATCCGGGTGGATCAATGCTCTAGTTTCCACTTTTCTACATCTATCATCTTCAACCCAAGCATCGTTAGAACCTACATCAATGTTTTTTCGATTTTGTCCCTTCCTTTTCCCTCTATTTTACCATAAAAAATTAGGTTAATCAACTCACAAAATAAAACTAGTAAATTAACCCTAGTTAGTTTGCTTTCCTTTGTTAATTTGTTGTTCTTTCCTATTTGATTTTTAACCCTAATTGAATTACCTTAATTAATATACAACCCTAGATAGCCTAATCAACTCTAAAACCTTAATTAATCTAGTGGAATTCTCTTCTTATCTTTTATTCCTATCCTCCCCTCCCAGGGTTTATTAGTTTTTCCCCAAATTGGAGTGGTGACTCCACTCCTTCCTTCCTATTCTAGTAGTGGGGTGCCTCACTCTAACTATAACACTACAAAAGCTATGTAATGTTAACTTGTATTTGGATTAAATGAGTGCAAATTAGTGAAGGTTCCATTGTGCTGTTTTATTTCATTATGTAATGCTTGCTATATAAGTTGTAAAAAAGGGAAAGATGTCCATGCATTTTAATAAAGAAAGAAAGTGCATGATTACTTAGAAGAGATAATGGGGGGCATGATTCAATCCCCATCCAATGCTAGCCTCTTGCTTGCTAATGGACATACTATTATATAGTATTTTTCTTGGGACTTGGTCATTTATGAGCCTCCTTCTCTTTAGCACTCAACTAGGAGTTGTGACCCGATTTTGGCGAAGATGCGTCCTCCACCTTGAGTTTTCACTCAGTAGATTCTGCCACTTGTATTTTCCTCTTGTGCGTCAAGAAACACCCTACAACAGTTATTCCACTTATGTCCCTTTCAGTATCTTTTATTAATAAAGAACAATTCATTATAAATGTTTTATTTTTGACTTTTTGTAAAAAATATAAAAATTATAAATAAAGTTTTTTCAGCATAAATTAATAATAAATTATTACACTAAAGGTGTTATTAAGGGGACATCCCTCCTATGGATTTCATCATATTTTGATGGCCTATGGGGAGCCACACCCTGTCCACCGCTTAAATTCCCTCAAAACATGTTGACCACTTTATCTGGCGCTCCTTTAATTGGATGTTCCTATGCTTGCTTCGCCCCCTTATGACCGCCATAATCTAGTATACAAGCCTTCCTTCACGCTGATGGAAATAAGGTGAGAGCTGCTGGGTTGGATCAAGAGGAGAGTAGGTGGGAGAATAGCTGGATGAACTGGGGAAACAAACTGAGTTGATGGATAAGAAGCCTTTTTTTGGAGGGTAAGGGAAAGGCTTGGGAGTATTCTGATGTATATCCTGAGGCGTGGGAGAACTTGAGCTGTCAGTGGTTAGAGAGTGAACGTTATTAATAGTAGGGGTTATAAATTGAAGAGAGAATTTTATATACTTTCCCAACAGAGAGCGCTATCCAGAATAGAATCCGCCCCCTATCAATACATATACGACATGCATCCTAACCAAAACGAGACATTGTGACTAGGCCCAATCAATATGTCCCGGCATGGTAAGTCAAAATATGTTTAATAGCAGGGGAAGCCCTTGATATTGACCAGTCCGAGATAGAAATGCGTTGGGAGGGTTGGAAATATACCATTATACCATTATAATCAGCGTCATCCATCGATTTAGCTCGTTCTGTATAGGAAGCAAACCTCCAACCAACAACAGGTAGTTTATTGACACACGGGTTTTCTAGTTGGGTCAGCTGATAAGATTAAATTATTGTCGTTGATAGGATTGCAACACATGGAAATCCAAGCACCTAATTAAAGAATTTTTCGCTACTCAACACATGGATAGTAAAATGAATGAAAACAAACTCTAGTACCTCACCATCAATATCAACATCGAGAGAGGAAAACAGATAAAACATCATACCGTTGTTTAAAACCTGTGCATCAATATAGCATATTTCTTTCTCAGAACCCTTGTGTCCGTGGACTGTGCTACTTATAATCATAGAAAAACAACATAGCCAGCTCCTAGCTTGTACGACAATTTTAGTGGAAATATTAGACAAGACTTAACCTTGAACATATTTTATGAGCGACAGATTAGAGGAACCCTAAGACGCGATTTTCCAAACCACATATGAAAATACCAATATAATTCTCTCATTAAAATTAGCCAGGCATTAGAGACCTCTCCACTGTAAATTCATGTGGGAAAACTAAATGTTAAAGGGAAAAATAAATATTTGGGAGATTCAAAACCTGGACTCATGGAGTTACTAGCTTGTCCTAAACCCTGCGAGGCGAAGGGATTGTCTTTCAATCATGTTTTCAACAACTCATTCCTGAGAAAATCGTATGGGATTGAACGATTAATGTAGCGTAGATTTATAAAAGCTCACTTTTTAATTATGGGTTTCAAAATATTTTATATTTGGATTTATTTGGGAGAACGCCATGTGTCACTTTCAGACAGTTTAGCTGTCACAATAGATTTTGGTTTACCAAACATAATGGTGGATGTTCTTTATAATGATAAATTTGTTGGATTTATAATTGTCTTTCACAGCACATCCTCGGCTCTTTGTGTTGATGAGTGGATGAAGAGTTTTTTTGTGTTGATAGCATAATTAATTGTTTTGTCTATTCATAGTCTTCATTATAATTGTAAATTTTTTTAGATTTGGAGTCATCTTTCACACCGCATGTCCAAATATTTTGGTGTGTATTAATGGAAATCATGAGCCATCTGAGCTTCTAATGATGATCAATTGTACCAACATAAAAAATGAAATTAAAATAGATCTCACCTTTTAATTTCAATGGAGTTCGGAGATATGTTAGATTTCTTTCATAGTATATTTCTTAGAACGTGACTCAATATCAGAATAGAAATAGAGTGTCATTGATGAAGGTAAAGATAAACTCAAGATGTATCTCTTATCCCATGGATTATCTGATGATGAATTTTCATGTAGTCTAGGACTATCTGACAATGAATTTTCATGTAGTCTGGTTTTTTAATAAAATAAAATATTATTTATGTAGGGTTATTTAAATGAGTAGGATTTAGTAAAAAATATTTTATGTCTGAACTTAGTGTAATTTTTAAGTACAATGTAGCATTAGATACATATTTTTTGGATTTCTCTTTTTGGTTTATTTGATGCCAAAGGAAAGTACATATCTGGGAGATCTTTGACGGACTCGATATCAGATTGTAGAATAGGAAGATACAACATTGATGAAGGTTATGATAAACTTGATATCCAAATGTAGAATAGAAATATACAACATTGATGAAGGTTAAGAGAATATTAAGAGGTATGTATCATCCTTAGGTTTCATAATTTCAATATATGGTATGTGTTTGACTATGGAACATCTCGTTCATAGTTGTAGATGGTGTCTTCTCTTTTATGCAAGAGATCTCCAACAAATATGGTATTCCTAGGGTTGCCTTCTAGGAAATCAGTGCTTGTGGTTTATTTTCTTATTTCCATATGCCTTTGTTGGTGGATGAATGTTACATTTCCAATAAGGTAGACAATTTTACTCGATTTTCAATAGCAAACCCCATTACCTTTTGAGAAGAATTTAAAGGTAGAAAACAATGAGAAAGAGATATTCAATATTAAAATTATATTACTACCTCACTACCATAAGGCAAGAAGATTACAAACCATTGTTGGCTCAATTTTGTAACCATTCAACCCATCTGATGTTAACCGATAATTGATAACTTCATTTACAAACGTTATCCTGCTATAAATTTTCTTGTGCTAATACTTGGTGATAACTATTTGAACAGAGGAGAAAGATCCACATTATCAATCCATCCAATGGCCAACTCATCTCTTGTATTCCAGGGATGACAGAACTGTGATTGAAAGATCTACCCACCTTCCTGAGAGTAATACATTTATCGGATCTCATGTTTCAAGACACCAAATACGAGGCACAGAAGATGCTCAAGAATTCTTTGGTTTTTCTTAACACTTTCGAAGATGGATACACTTTCTAGAACCTACTAAACTCACGCCGCCTCTTCTTTATCTTATTGAAGTTACTTTCAGCTATCGAGGTAGAGAGGTTTTCATACTTAGTAATGTCGATGTGGGTATTGACATAGGAATATGAGTTGCAATTATCAGGCCCAATAAAGTAGGGAAATATACTTCACTTAATCTTATTGATGTTGATTTGCAACCTTTAGTGGGAGAGGTAAAGAGGAGTTAAAAACTCAGAATTCGAAGGTATTATAAACTCTTGATTTACTTATTAACCACAAAGGAAACACCTGTTCAATATATTCTTAGGTTACATCTAGAACAAGAGGGTTTTAGTAAGAAGGAGGTACGTGCAAAACTAGGAAAGTTTGGGCTACCCAACCATAATCATCTCACCCCAATTGCAAGGCTTTCAGGAGGTTATAAGGAACGTGTCATTTTCACATCAATTTTAATCGCTAAACCCCATGTTATTTTGTTGGATGAACCCATAAAGTTTAAGTTGTCATCTTATGAACTCGTGTTATTTGAAAATCACAACTCACATATAACCAAGTAATAATTAGTTGTATGAGCTTAGATTGAGACATGAAGTTAATTGGTACAAAGAAAATTCATACAACAAAAGGATTTGCTTACAATATTACCTTTAAAACAAATCTCCACAAGTTTGGAACAAGAAGCTACTAAATTTATTAATCTGCCTCATACTTCATAGACGAATTTATTTAGAAATACTCAATTGAGAAGTACTCAATTGGCCTTTACTTTTCAAAGGGTCCTCTACCATTATCCCAATAAGGTTATGCGAGCATTAATGAAAAATGGCCATTGAAACGGTTTTAGGCATTTAAATAATCCCAATCACTCGCCTAATGTGTAAGGCTTGGATAAACCATGTGGCCCCCACACGAGAGAGTTAGGGTGGTGTAAGATAGAATAACTTATAAAGATCTAAGTTTAATTGGGACCTTTTCTTAGGTAAACCTATGTATTTAACGAAGGGAATTTTTCTCACATCGACTCATGGCCACATTGGCTATACAAAAACTTGAGTCACATTTGACTATGATTATAAATCAATGGATCCATTCTCAATCTTTAAGCATGCATGGCTCTAACACTGGGCTTTTATTGTTGTCAAATGATGAATATGTGGTTAGTGACATAACTAAGCGGAGAACCTATCAAGCTTGCACACAAAATAATTCTCATAATCCTCGATGATGTGTGGGAATCATAAGAAGTAATTTAGTATGTTGCTTCCGAATGACAAAAAAAGGATGTGCTAAATCCTACATAAAAAAACACTCCAAGGATTATCTTAGGCGTATCGAAGAATGATAAAATTATCTTTCAAGGTATAATTGCACTAGGATGTCATATGGTTCCCTAAATCCTCTAGGGCATTCCTAGAGACAAAAAAAATGGGGTCCCATGTTGTTTTTTGACATGGGATTGTTTAGTGATCAATACAACCAATCAATTAAATTGGCGACAATCATTGCTTCGTTATACATCACTCTAAGTTGAATGATATATTAGTTGGTGACAAATATTAAGATCAACATGGCATTATTAAAATCAGTTGTATTATAGTTTAATATGCAATTTCATTATAATTATTAAATTTTGATGAAAATTAGAATGGTAACTTTATATGTAATTAAAAATACAAAGAAAAGAAAATCGTAAATTGTAAAGCGTACAATGTTTTACATATTTATTTTAATTAATAGAAAGTAGAGTTGTTGGAGATTGTTATAGAGAGGATGGAGAAGAAAATTGATAAATTGATAATAGAACTTTTGGTCTTAGCTTCCAAGTTTTATGTATGCAAGAAGATCTCGACCATTACTTATGCTTACTACTCTTCTTTTTGGGTTTCATTGAAAGTGGCTTACAAAGTGTATTATTACTCAACTACTATGAGCCTATGACTACATAAATTAGTTAGACTTGCTTTCAATACATAAAATTATATTATGTACATACATACAACTTTCTCTCATTTTGCAATATATTAAAGTTTTCTTAGGTGTTTCATTTCCCCATTTTGGGGCATGCTAGTTAATTTTAGGTGCATTACAGTAGTGATAAAAATGACCCCTCTAATTATTGGACTATTATGATTAACCCTCTCTTAGATAATTTATATGGGATTATCTTAGAAAAGAAGATCAATGAATGGCTAGAAATGGAAGGTGAGAGGGCTAAAGGCCAAGCAAGTTTTAGAAGGAAGCATTCAACCACGGACCACCTCCTTACACTTAGGATAATTGCAAAGGAGTCCTGTAATAATAAGTCTGACATGTTTTGTTGCTTTGTGGATTTTAGAAAAGCTTTTGATACAATGCCTAGAAATAACCTATGCAATAGGCTAGAGGAGCTTAAAGTTCCTTTTGAGTTGAGAGTTGTTGCAATAAGACTATACGAAAAGCTAATTGCAAAGTTTAAGAATAATGAGGGGTGGAAAATAGATATAAATTGTAATATTGGTGTTAAACAAGGTTTCCCCCTCTCCCCTACCCTTTTTGGCATTTACATTGATAAGCTAGAAAAGTGTTTTGAAGAAGTAGGTTGCATCGATACAATCTTAGTTGGGATAGTTACCATCCTCCTACTTTATGTTGATGATATCGTTCTTATGGCAAGGTGTCCTTCTGATATCGATAAGCAATTAAGAATTCTTAAATTTTTTTGCTCTAACAGGGGTATGATTGTTAACACCGACAAGACAAAAATCATGATTATAAAATCTAAGAAAGACACCTATGAAAATTTTATTTATGATAATAGAAATCTATAGGAAGTGAATTCTTACAAGTAAATCAAAATTGATATTCATCACAAGCTCAATTGGAACTATAGCATTGAGAAAATCATTAATGGAGGGTGGAAAGCTTATTTTGGTCTTGAAAATAACTGTAAATCAGTCAATCTGGTCATGTGGGATAAAAAGAAGTTCCTCTTTGAAACTCTTGTCATTCGTGTTATCTTGTATGGTTGTGAAGTATGAGGGTGCAACATTTCTAGAGAATCTTGGAGGAATATTGAGCAAATCCAGAAGTGGTTTATAGAGTTATAACCTCAAAAATCAAAGCAATACGCCTTATCCTCTTCTCCCATAGAATTGGGTCTTTCCCCCACCGAGAGCATGGCTATGACTAGGTACCTGATGTACAAGCATACAATAAATAACATGGGAAACGATAGGCTTCCTAAAATTGCTTTAAACTCAAGCCAAAACCAACTACGCCTCAAGTGATGTTGGTGTAAGGCTACCATGGCTTGGTTAAAGCATTGGAGCTTTGATGAAAACGACATTTTGCAGAACATTGATAATGTCAAAAATATTATTACTTCTAAGTTTAAAGAGAAATTTTGGTGTGAGGAAAATTTAGCGGTTAAGAGAAAATTAAGATACTATAAGGAGGTCATTAATCCTAACTTGGAAGATCAAAAGTATCTCTCGGTAGTAACTAGCTCATAGAATTAAATTAATATAGTCAAGACTAGAATGAACTCTCATTAACTCCATAATGAAACAAGGCGTTGGTTTATTCCTAAAGCTCCATGAGCGGAAAGGGTTTGTTATCTATGTGAGTCTATGAGCGTTGAGGATGAAAATCACTTTCTCTTAGAGTGCCTTGCTTACACCCACATTAGATCTGAGTTTCATAGTATTTGTTACAATACAAACGTTTATAACTTCCTAACTTGCTGAAACTATAGTGAGCATGGAAAGCTTCTTGGAAATCTTTTTGAGTAGAGGAATAAGATTTTAAAGTTAACCAAGTATTATCCTTCTTAAGGACCAAAGTTGGTCTAAATGGAAATTAATCATCATCATCATCATCATCATCATAGTTAAGGTTAAATAATATTAGAAAACACATAACTTCCTTTTTATAACATTAAATATAGTAATATATATATGATATTTTATAAGATTAAATATATAGTAGTATATATGATAATACGGCACATTGTTAAAATATTATTTTAAATAACTTTTAATATTTCACATAGGTTGGATTCTGTTTTTTTATTAATTATTTTTTTATTAAAATTATATCATTAAAAACTAAATAAATAACAATAAATATTATATACTTTCTTTTTATTAAAAAAACAAGTTTCATTTCATGATTGAAATAAAAAAATATCAAAATACGATTTGATTGGTTTTGAAATTATATATATATGATGATGGTTAACATCCATTGAGACCAGACTTTGCTCTATTGGGCCTAAAGAAACCAATTAATTAGCTTGTTTTAAAATTGTATTCCTATGCTCAAAGAGCTTGGTGAGAAGCGTCCCGAGCTCACTATAATTTTGATAAGTTAAAAGGCTAAGAAGGTTGTTATTGCAAAAAAGGTTATGAAACTAATATCTAATGTGGGTGTACGCAGGGCACTCTAAGAGGAAGTGATTTTCATCTTCAATTTTCCTATTCTCACAAAGATGGCAGATCCTTTCCACCCATGGTGTTTTAGGAACATTCCAACGACTTGTTTCACTATGGAGCTCATGAGAGTTCGTTCTTATCTTGGCTATATTAGTTTTTTTCTTTGAACTGGTTAAGACAGAGAGATACTTTGATCTTCTAGAGTAGGGTTGATGACCTCCTTATAATATCTTAATTTTCTTTTAGCCTCTAAATCTTTCCCACACCATAGTTTCTCTTTAAACTTAGAAGTAACAATATTTTTGATGTTATTAATATTTTGTAATGCAATATTTTCGTCGATCTCTCAGTGGTTTAACCAGGCCCTGGTATCTTTATACCAACCTCGCTTGAGCCTTAGGTGGTTTTGGCTGGAATTAAAAGCTAGCTTAGGAAGTCTATGGTCTCCCATGTTATTTATGTTTTGCTTGTACAACAGGAGCCTAGTCATAGCTAGGCTCTCGATGGGGGAAAGACCCACTTCTAAAAGGAGAATAGGATATGGTGTATTGCTTTTAATTTTGAGGTTATGCATTATAAAATGCTTCTGGATTTGCTCAATCTTTCTTCAAGATTCTCTAGAGATGCTACAACCCCAAACCTCACATCCATACAAGATAACATGAGTGACTAAAGTTTCAAAGAGGAACTTCTTTTTATCCCACATCACAAGGTTTACTTCTTTACAATTATTTTTGAGACTAAAGTAAGCTTTCCACCCTCCATTAATCATTTTCTCAATGCTATAGATCCAATTGAGCTTGTGATGAATATCAATTCCTAGGTACTTGTAAGAAGACACTTCCTCCAAGTTGTTATTGTCATACACAAAATTAGCGTAAGTGTCCTTCTTGCACTTGATAATCATAACTTTTGTTTTTTCAGTGTTGACAGTCATACCCGTGGTAGAGCAGAAATCCTTAAGAAGTCATAGTTGCTTATCAAGATCAAATGGACACCTTGCCAGAAGAACAATATCGTCAGCATAGAGAAGAAGGATGATGACTATTCCAGCTAAGAACGTGCTAGCACAACCTGCTTCTTCTAAACAAACTTCTAGCTTATCGATGTAAATGCCAAATAGGGTAGGGTAAAGGGGGAAACATTGTTTAACTCCTCTATTACACTTAATATCTCTTGTCCACCCCTCGTTGCTCTTAAAATTGGTGATTACATTCTCGTATAACCTTATTGCCACAGCTCTCAACTCAAAAGCAACCTTTAGCTCTTCTAATCTATTCCATAGGTTATTTGTAGGTACCGTATTGAAATCCTTTCTAAAGTCCACAAAGCAACAAAAGAGATTGGATTTATCATTATGACACTCCTCCACAATGATCCTAAGTTTAACGAGGTGGTTCGTTGTTAAGTGTTGCCTTCTAAAACCCACTTGGCCTTTAGCCTGCTTACCTTCACTTTCAAGCCATCTGCTGATCTTCTTTTCCAAAATAATACCATATAACTTGGCTAAGAGGGGGATAATCATAATTGTCCGATAATTAGAGGGGTTATTTGTATCCCCACTTTTAAAAATTGGGATAATGAGGCTCCAAGTCCAAGTTTTAGGGAACCCTTGCTTGAATGCTTGATTGAATAGCTTGTGGATGTGAGGGATGAGGACGAGACCTCCAATTTTTAATATTTCTGCCTGGTAACTTCAATGTCCTTAGCTTTTCCATTTGCTAAACGCTTAACCCCAAAATCTATGTCTTCTAATGAGAAAACTTCTACCATTGTGAGCAAGGTTTCAAAGTTGTTTATGACATTCAGGGATTCATAAAGCTTTTTAAGATAGGATTTCCAGTCATGTAAAGAAATTGTATTATTATCTTTAGTTTTTCTAGTTAGAATCTGCCTCCAGAATTTCTTAGGAGCCACCTTAGAGAGGTGTAAGAGATTTTCTTGTCTTTTATGAGTATATTGTATTTTTCTTTTAGTTAGGGCTTTGTATATTTTTATCTTGTCAATTTTAAGAGACTCATTAAGATATTCCTTACTTTTTCTCCTCACATTTTTACAATCTTTATCATACCAAGGGTTGGTTTTTCTACTTCTTTTATTACTTGAGACTTCAATTGAGAACTTGTTATTAGAATGTGAGAGGGTTGTCGTAAAATTATGATAGAGGTCTTCTATGTTGTCTATTCTCGATAGAGGAAGCAAATTAATTTTTAGATCATTTAGAAAAATATCATTTTTATTTCTATCAAAGATCAAGTTCTTTTGGCTATAAGAATTATCTTCTATGGGATCTCTATACATGACAAAATTGAGAGTTACAATTAATATGGTTTTCATATATATATATATATATATCTTAAATAAAAAAGGCAAAAGCAATTTTATTAAAGTTGTTTGTGCTTAATCAATAGAGTCAAAAGGAAAGATACTTCCATGCCTTATGGGATAATGCAAAGGTGAATGGGTGTCTTCCATTTTATTCCTTAAAGGTTAAATGGTTGTTTCTTTGAATTTTGAATTAAAATTTTATTTTTTAAAAATTGCAAATTTTAAATTTAAAAATTTAATTGATTAAATAATGATTAATTATGAAATTGTTAATATATGTAAATTAATTAAAAGTTGTTAATTTTTGTTAGTTTATTTAGTTAAAGGATCGGTATTTATTTAGGGGAACCTAGATTTAAATGAAGGTTGGTGTGGCAAGAAAATTTAGATTGAAATAGGTTGATTTTTTCAACACAATTTTGAAAAATATATCTTGAAAATTTTCAAAATCCATATTATAACTATCAAAATTAAAAGTTGGAAAATATATTAAAAATTATATATAGTATAAGTACAATCTATATACTCTACCTAGTTGCATGTTTGGGTCATGTTATTATTATTCCATAGAAATTTATTTATCGCAATTATCTAAGTTAAGGTTCAATCACTACATTATGTGTCTTGTGTTGAATATTCTATAATATTTTACATATTTGATATAATGACTAATTTTGCATGTCCAAATTTTGGTCATGGATTTAGTTAATATTTGAACGACAAAAGATGGTGGATTACACATAAACATGAATAAAGATAAATTGTTTTGGTAATCTTCTAAACTATCACGTTAATCTAGGATGAAAATCAATTTCCAGACAAAAGATGGTGGATTACACATAAACATGAATAAAGATAAAATTGTTTTGATAATCTTCTAAATTATCACCTTGATCTAACATGAAAATCAATTTCCAATTTATAATGAATAGTATGTATAACTTTGATGTAAGATGAAAGTTGAGGATAAATGGGCATTACATAATGATGATATTTTATGGGTACTATAATTAAATATAATTTAAATGAAAATACAAAAGGTTTTTTTCGTAAGTGAAAGAAGTATTAGTTATAAAAAAATATATTTTTTTTTAAAGTTAAAATAGTTTTAGTTATGGAATTCAAATTATATATTAACTTAATAGTATGATTAGAATAAAAATTGCAAATTAAAAACAAAAAAAATTGATCTAAATAATTCCAAAAATTCTCATTATACACAAATTACAAATAATCATATTAATGTTTATGTAAAATTTGTATTCTACAAAATTTATAAATATTTATATTTATAAAAGCTGTTAATTAAAAAATAGAATAAATAAATTATCGTATACATTTTATATATGATTATTGTCTTTTTTTATAGGGATTATGTTTAGAAATCTCATAGATCATTAAAATGTAGAGGTTAGATGCCCTATCAAACCATCATTTCATAAGTAAGGTAAATTTTTATTTTTATACCAATAATTTTGAATTAATAAAATTATATACATGATATTTTAACATTATACAATTTAGTTCTAATAAAGGTATTTACAAATTTTGAAACCTATTTTTATATATAAAATTAACAATTTACTCAAAAATATAATTTTAGCAAAAAAAAATCAATAATATCAAATAGAAAAAACCTATAAATCATAAAAATATTTAAAAAGTTTAATAATTTTTCTTCATAGTTTTTTTTAGTGTTTTTATAAAGAAGTATAAATAAATATGAAATCATAAAAATATTTAAAAAGTTTAATAATTTTTTTTCATAGGTTTTTTTTAGTGTTTTTATAAAGAAGTATAAATAAATATGAAATCATAAAGTAAAGCTAAAAAATTATAGTAATTTTTAGGGGTGAAATTTTGCTAAAATTGATTATTTTTAGGATTTTTTCAAAAAAAAAATTCTTTATTTGGTCATTTTTAGTTTCTAATATCCCCTATTTACATAAAATATGTTTTTTATCATAATATTCGTCAAAATTTACACCTTTCAGTGTTAATTGTATAATCCATATTTAATATTAGTCTACCTATGTATAAACATGTTTTTCTCAATGAAAAACAATGGCCTAAAATACTATATTAAGTATAATATTAAATTCC
The DNA here is from genome assembly GCA_001517045.1 of Pseudotsuga menziesii. Classification (NCBI taxonomy): domain Eukaryota; kingdom Viridiplantae; phylum Streptophyta; class Pinopsida; order Pinales; family Pinaceae; genus Pseudotsuga; species Pseudotsuga menziesii. The sequence continues at coordinate 95,688 of LPNX010519304.1, forward strand.
TTAAAAAATAACCTATAAAAAATAAAAGAATCAAAGCAAATTTAATGATGTTACAACCAAAGTCCAACTTTCGCCACCAATTAATTTTGGATAAATTTTCCAATTTTTTTGTAAAGCAGAACCAAACAAAACTTTAACCATAATACGACCAACTTATAACTTTATTTTTGTGTGTGTTTGTAATGTATTACCATGAGCCTGATTCGGCTCATAAACCTTTAATGGTAACTCTCAACTATGCCATCCATAGAGATCCCATAGAGGATAATCCTTATAACCAAAAGAACTTGATCTTTGATAGGAATAAAAAAGATCTTTTTATAAATGAGTTAAAAATTAATTTGCTTCCTTTATCAACTACTGACAACATTGAGGACCTATATTATAATTTTACCACAACCCTCTCTTATTCCATTAACAAGTTCTCAATTGAAGTTTCGAGTAATAAAAGGAATAGAAAATCCAACCCTTGGTATGATACTGATTGTAAAAATGCGAGGAGAGAGATTAAGGAAACTCTTGATGAATCTCTTAAAATTAACAAGATAAAAAATTACAAAGCCCTTACTAAAAAGAAAAAAAGGCAGTATATTGACAAAAGGCAAGACAATCTCTTACACCTCTCTAAGACGGACCCTAAGAAATTTTGGAGGGAGATTCTAACTAGAAAAACTAAAGATAATAATAAAATTTCTCTGCACGACTAGAATTCCTATCTTAGAAAGCTTTATGACTCCCCGAATGTCATAGACCACTTTGAAACCCTCCTCACAATGGAAGAAGTTTTCTCTTTAAAAGACATAGATTTTGGGGTTAAGCGTCTGGCTAATGGAAAAGCTAAGGACATTGAAGGTTACCAGGCAGAAATCTTAAAAATTGGAGGTCCTGTCCTCATCCCTCACATCCACAAGATTTTTAATCAAGCAGTCAAGCAAGGGTTCCCTAAACCTTGGACTCAGAGCCTCATTATCCCTATTTTTAAAAGTGGGGATACAAATAACCCCTCAAATTATCGAACTATTATGATAAGTCCCCTCTTAGCCAAGTTATATGGTATTATTTTGGAAAAGAAAATCAGCATTTGGCTTGAAAGTGAAGGTAAGCGGGCTAAAGGCCAAGCGGGTTTTAGAAGGCATCACTCAACAACGGACCACCTTATTACACTTAGGATCATTATGGAGGAGTGCCACAATGATAAATCCAATCTCTTTTGCTGCTTTGTGGACTTTAGAAAGGATTTCGATACGGTACCTAGAAATAACCTTTGGAATAGGTTAGAAGAGCTTAAGTTTCCTTTCGAGCTAAGAGCTGCAGCGATAAGGCTCTACGAGAATGTAATTGCCAAGTTTAAAAGCAATGAGGGGTGGTCGAAAGATATTAAGTGTAACATCAGAGTTAAGCAAGGTTGCCCCCTCTCCCCTACCCTTTTTGGCATTTACATTGATAAGCTAGAGGGTTGTTTAGAAGAAGCAGGTTGTGCTGGTACGATCTTAGTTGGAATAGTCATCATCCTTCTTCTTTATGCTAACGATATTGTCCTTATGGCAAGGTGTTCTTCTGATCTTGATAAGCAGCTTCGAATCCTCAAAGATTTCTACTCTAACATGGGTATGACTGTTAACACTGACAAAACAAAAGTTATGATTATCAAATCCAAGAATGATACATATGCTAATTTTATGTATGACAATAGCAACTTGGAGGAAGTGTCTTCTTACAAGTACCTAGGAATTGATATTCATCACAAGATCAACTGGAACTATAGCATTAAGAAAAGGATTAACGGAGGGTGGAAAGCTTACTTTGGTCTTGAAAATAACTGTAAAGCTGCAAACCTCATGATGTGGGATAAAAAGAAGCTCCTTTTTGAAACTCTAGTCACTCCTGTCATCTTGTATGGGTGTGAGGTTTGGGGTTGCAGCATCTCTAGAGAATCCTGGAGAAAGATCGAGCAAATCCAGAAGCATTTTATAAATTATAACCTCAAAATAAAAAACAATACACCCTATCCTATTCTCCTTATAGAAGTGGGTCTTCCCCCCATCGAGAGCCTAGCTATGACTAGACTCCTATTATACAAGAACAAAATCAATAACATGGGAGACCATAGACTCCCTAAGATAGCTTTAAACTCCAGCCAAAACCACTTAAGGCTCAAGCGTGGGTGGTATAAAGATACCAGGTCTTGGTTAAATCACTGGGAGATCGATGAAAATGTTGCTTTGCAGAATATTAATAACATTAAAAATATTATTTCTTCTAAGTTTAAAGAAAAATTGTGGTGTGAGAAAGATCTCAAGGCTAAAAGAAAATTAAGATATTATAAGGAGGTCATCAACCCTACTCTAGAACATCAAAAGTATCTCTTTGTTTTGATCAGTACTAAGAAAAAAATTAACATAGCTAAGATAAGAACGAACTCGCATGAGCTCCATAGTGAAACTGGCCGTTGGATAGTCCCTAAAGCACCATGGGTAGAAAGGATCTACCACCTTTGTGAGAGTAAGAACATCGAATATGAAAATCACTTCCTCTTAGAGTGCCCTGCGTACACCCACATTAGATCCCAGTTTCATAATCTTTGTTGCAATACCGACTTTCCTAGCCTTTTAGCCTGTCAAAATTATAGTAAGCTTGGGACGCTTCTTTCCAAGCTCTTTGAGCATAGAAATATAACTTTAAAGCAAACTAATTAATTCTCTTCTTTAGGTCTGATAGACCAAAGTTTGGTCTCAGGGGATGTTAACCATCATCATCATCATCATCATCATCATCATCACATGATAATTAAAAATATTAATAACAAATTATATATTTCAACATCAATTTTTATCAAAGTAATTTAATATAAATTTTAAATAAAAATCATATATACATAAAAGTTTTGTTACTTCAATAAAATTTCATCGTCAAAGATTAATCGAAATTAAAAACGAGCATATTTTAATATTTTTATTCTACATTAATTTTTTTACAGCTATATGGTAACGAATTTCACACAGCTAACCATTTCCGGTGCGTTGAAATTTAGAGAAGAATTAAATCATTCTTAAATGGTTTTTTTTTTTTTTCTCAGCAGAAAAAATTCCAGTCCTTGTTATTCATTTAGAATCAAAGAGCATCGTATACATGGCAGCCTTGCAAAAAAGTCTTCCAGGCTATGAATAAGATAATGGGGATCCCGCTACGCACCAAACAATCTTCACATGAGTGAAAGATATAGGGGGGCCGAAACACCTCCAAATACAGAAAAACAGGATGTCAGAGATCACAAGTATACAAAATCTCAGCAAAAAAAATACCATAAGATAGATCAACACATATCTGAGTTCTGAAACAGTGGGCTATGACAATCAATCCTATAAATCAGTGAGCATGATCAGTAGGCTAATAGTCTCCTCCCAGTCAACTCAGGGTCTTGCTAGACAAGAAAAATATAAACCATGCCAAAAAAGAAAGGGGACTGAGTCTCGGCACAAGACTTTAAAAAGTCAAAAATTTCCATGATCCGTGATCATGTCATTCATAAATTCAAAAAAGAACCCAATACCAAGATCCAACACAAGAGCTTTCTTAGAGAGACAGTCAGCCTGCTGATTATGCTCATGATAAATATGATTGAGAGTCAAAGGAGAAAAGAGTTGAATGAGAGATCCGATATCCTTGCACCAATGACTCAGATTGGGTGAGTCCAAGGATGAAATCCTGTTAGCCCAGTTGATGATGATAAGAGAGTCACCATATATAGTATGCAGAGGGATCCCCATAATCTTAGACACAACAAGAAGAGCCCAAAGAGCAAGGAGCTCAGCTCTGGTATTTGTGCTAGAGCCACAAACCTAGAGAGAAAGCAAGGAAATGTAAGTCGCTTAGGTGTAGAACAAAGCCTGCTCCTCCAAGGTCTTTGGCAGCTGCCCCATTAAAGAATCTACATGGATAAGATAACTGAGGACTGGGACCAATCATTCTGATCTTTTGCTTTTGCTTCGGAGTTGGATACAATAAACAGAGAGCTTTAACCTGATGAAGAATGGCTGTCATAGAAAACAGTTTATTATCAAATAGACAGTTGTTTTTCATTTTCCACAAACTCCAGAAGATGAAGAGAGGCAGATAGCAACTGGCTGAGTGGATCGAGATGCTTTTGTACCATAGTTTCAGAAATGTCCTTACTGAGCATTTTTTAATAAAAGGAAGACACGACTGCTCAAGAAAAACAAAGAAGACCCTTTTAGAAACAATGCATTCTAAGAACAGATGGTGGATTGTATCTTCATTCATTCTATAGAGAATACAAATACCAGGACCATGCCAGCCTCTTTTTTGTAAATTGTCCCAAGTTAGAACTCAATTCATGAACACTAGCCAAATGAAACAGCGTATTTTTGCAGGGATATTACAAGTCCAAAGTATATCTTGAACCATTGAAAGATCTGCGGACGGTTTATGACAACGCTGAGCAATGAGATCGTATCCCTGTACTACAGAAATACCACCTGCATACTTCAAATATGTCCAAATGAATGAGTCTATTTGTGAAGATAGTCTAACTCTACCAAATTCAAGCCCTAATATAAATTTGTTCCACAAGAGCCTCCAATCGCCTCCCAAATCCAAGTCTTCTGCTGTAAACCAATAACTTTTGGCCCCAAGAGAGAAGTTACGTGCCTGAGCCAGAGCAACAATGTCGTAATCCTCTAAATACTCACGGAGATCTCAAGGAAGGACCACAATATTTTCAGTACCCATAATCGGATCTATGCCAACCCGAATATCTTCACCATTCCCAACTTGCCAAGCAAGACTACATCCAATCCAGGATAGAGTTTGCATAAATCCTTTCCAAATCACAGAAGCATTATTTAGTGTGAAATTTTTACTACGAAACCAAGAAGCCACAGAGAGTTGATTCATATGCATTCTCTAATTTAACTTTGACCTTCAACTCTCCACTAGAAATATGTATAATGCTTTACACTTTTATCCATATAACATTATAATTAAGCCCACGCGAATTGACTCTTGTTCTATAATTGGGGTAATTATTACTCAACCAACTTGTCCTCACTCCTATTATATATCCTCATTATTTAAATAATATTAAATAACATATTATATACCAAAAATAAAAAATAAAAATGTTAGCATGTTACATATCAATTTTGTAAAAATATTGTAAATTCCTACCTTACTCTTTTGTAAAAATATTCCGAAGTCCCACCTTGAAATAGTGCCCCCCGCCTAAGAAAAAAAAAGCATAATGTATTCCCATTTGCAATATCATGGGCATATAGTTACTTACAAGGCTACATTTTTTTTATAGATATTGTTAATGTATTTAATTTTATTAATTATTTTACGTATATAAACACATCATGAAAAATATAACCACCATATAATAATCCTCATTAAATGAACTTTGACTTTAAACTTTACACTAAAATTATCTACAATATTTTATATTATTTATTTGTACTTTATACTATGTATATATATATTTTTTCATACGGAAAGACAACCTTGTATTAAAAAAAAGTTGTGTCAAATATACAGTAGTTACAAAAGCAAAAAGAGATTACCACATGTACCAACATAGTATCAAAATGATCATACAAACTATCAACAATATCCCAATATCCACATATTCCTTTACTCAAGTTGTCCTTAGACAAAAAAAACTAGAGCGAGTCACCCACAGTTGTCATCACAAAGGCTAAACTGCCACAACAATCTCAAAAGTTTATCCGCCACCGATCATACAACGAAAACAAAAAGAGAACAAAGATAGGGACCCAAAGAAAAGGTAGAACAGAGTCCGAAAGAGCTAAAAAACTTCAAAACTCCTTCTTGTGACACATAGTTACCAACAAATTCTTTCCAATAGATCGATCCCAGAGGCATCCCTACAACTTGCTACGACAGTGAGTCTGCCTGAGTATTATACTCCCGGAAGACATGAGAAAGCTGAAGGGACGGACTCAAGTCCAAAAGCCCACGAACCCGACGAGTCTAGTGGTGAACAGAAAGAGACTGAAAAGACTGACGATGGAGAGCCCATTCAATAACCACTTTAGAATCACCCAAAACACGCTGAAGAACAATCCCACGAAGAAAGGAAAACTGAAGGAGACCCCATAGTGCCAAAAGCTCTGCCCAGTTATTTGTACCCTGACCAACACCCAAAAAGAGATGATAGCTCATATTACCCACAAGCTTGATATACATACCCACACCACAAAGACCAACAGATGCTGCCCCATCGAAAAAACCCACCACCTCAAAATATGAGAATGAAGGGAAGTAGAGAGCCCGAGTGCGTCTACATGAAGGAGGACCCATAGCATAAGAACTCTGCGAGAGAATCTTCAAAATCATGCCATCCATGAAAGGCACAGACCCATGAAATAGCAGCCCTTTCTGGGCTGTCCAAATCTCCCACAAGAAGTTCATTGCCAACTCAATAGAAACCACATGATGAGCAGACGCATGCACCAGAAAATCCAAAAAAGTGGTGAAATCCTGGGACCACAAACAATTCAAGCCATCACATATACCCCTCCAAAGATAAGAAACGAACAGACAGTCACAAAACAAATGGTCTACAGATTCAAGAGCCATCGCACACAAGACACATCTGCTAGACCCTTGAAAGCCACGACGTTGAAGGCTGTCCCAAGTAAGAATTTTCTAATTGATCAGAAGCCAAGTAAAACACTTCACTTTCAGAGGAGCCTTAGATTTCTAGATGGCATCGAACCACCACTCCGGTTGTTTATGATACATATGAGCAAGGATGGATTCATATACCATATTGGCTTTAACAGACCCTGAATGATTGTCACCAGACCACACCAAAAGATTAGGATCATCAGTAAGCATAATGCCCGAACCCATTATACTGTCAACATATTCATCCCATTCGATCGCACACTGACCAGGTAAGCCCAATGAGGATGTAGAAGACTAGAGCCTAGAAGGAGTTTCATTCCCCACATAAGCCTGGCAAAGCACAGAGATATTTCTCTCATTCAGAGACTAAAGGAGGGTACTAGACAACTTCCACTTATTGATCCCGACAATCGGATCGACACACATTAATATTATTACCACGACCAACCTTCCACTTTAAACAACGAAGGATGCATGGGAGATCCGAGCATAAACTAATCCAAACCATTGAGGGGCTAGAGGATTTGAAGTTACCAGCACTGAGCCATGAAGAGAGTGGAATACACTTCATGTATTTAGCACTGATGATGTGCCCCCATAAACCAGTTCTAGAAAGACCTCACCTTAAAATTTTAGCACAGAGAGACAAATTAAAAATACCAAGCTGTTTGAAGCCCCATCCACCCCACGAAATAAGCAAAGACAAAAAGCTCCAATTTGCCAGATGAAATCTAAAATTCTCACTCGTCCCCCTCCATAGAAAGTGGAAGAATAACCGCCTCAAAGCAAACAAAATACCACTCGGAACATGGAACAACAAGAACTAATAAACTGGAATAGCTTGCAGCACAGAGAGGATCAAAGTCTTTCGGCCACCCAATGAAAGCCACTTGGACAACCACCTGCTAATGCATCTTTGGACCTTCCTAACCAACCAAATCCAATCCAACCTCAAATAACAATTTGGTTTTAAATAGAACCCCAGGTAGGAAACCCCAACATCCAAAGACTCACCTTTAATAAGAAAAAGCTCAGAAATGCGAGCCAACAGATTCTCCTCCAAACCCCAAAAACAGAAACAGGACTTTGAAGGACTAAAGGTCATACCGGAAGCTTTACAAAACAAGTCAGATAGTCCTTTAATATTCAACCATTCAGCAAAATCACCTCTCCCAAAAATCATAACATCATCAACAAAAAGGGTATATGGGTAAGAAAGATACAACCAGTAATGTTCACACCTTTGATTGCACCCTTCTCCTTTGCATCGTGAAGGAGCAGACTAAGACCCCCAATGAAAAGCAGGAACAGATACGGCGAGAGCGGGCACCCTTGCCGAATACCCCTCGACCCTTTGAAAAAAGCAGAAGGGGACCCATTGATAAGAACCACGAAGGATGCAGAATTCACACAAGACATAATCCATTGCGTAACCTTCAAAGGCATACCAATCTGAACCAGAATCAAACGGAGAAAGGAAAGGTCAACCTTGCCATCCGCCTTTTCGCAGATCCAACTTAAGAATTAACGCTGGCAATTTCTTTTGTTTTATCCAGTGCATAGTCTCTTGAACAATCCTTGTTGCATCCATAATCTAAAAACCCGGGAGGAATCCAAATTACTCCGACGAAATGAACTTCCCCAGGATGTCCTTCAGTCGGTCCAAATAATCTTGGTTATAAGCTTGTAGAGAATATTACACAAAGCAATAGGTCTATATTCACCAAAATTAGATGGATGATCAACTTTAGGGATCAGAGTAAGGTAGGTTGTATTAAGATTCTCTGGAATAATGCCTGACACCCTGGTCTCTTCAATAGCTTCCACAATTTCCTCATCCATGATATCAAAGAAATGAATATAGAACTCCGCAGACAAGCTGTCGGGACCTGGGATTTTGTCAAAAAAGCTTTCAAGGATCTCTCAACCTCCAAAATATCGATAAGACCACCAATCGAAAGACCCGCCTCCACGTTTACAAAGGAAGGCATGGTTTTTAGTACAACAAGCTTATCAATAATGTTGTTAGGTTTTGGGTCCTTATATAAATTGGAGAAGAAGGACACAACACCCCGTTTAATAGAATCCTGATCAGACACTAGATTACCAGAAGCATCCAAAGAATCCCATATAGCATTATTTATACATCGCCAATTAGCAACATGATGGAAAAACTTAGTGTTCTCATCACCAACAACCAACCACACAACATGACTCTTCAGTCGAGTAAGTTTCTTCCTTTTGTCTCGGAATCAAGGACTTCTGAGAATATAATGCTTTAATTCTTTCCTTATTTATCGGACAGAAGAGGTCATGAACCGACTCATTCTCAGCCAAGTGGATTTCTTTCTCAATGGAGGACATTAACTCATCATTCTTCAGCTTGGATTCCATTTCCTAAGATCTAATCATCGGACGAAGCTTCTCTTGTTTGAACAAAACAACCTTTAAAGGTGATAAGTGTGCAGGCACCTCAGAATGAAGCAATGCCCATTGGGATTTTATCAGAGCATTACAATCCTCCACCTTAATCCAGGTCGAATTGAACTTAAAAGGATATTGGGTCTTCACTTTATCAAATTCCAACTGAAGAATAATCGCTTTATGATCAGAAGTACCAGTAGCATAATTCCAGCTACGATACCGATTGAAATCTACACACAGAGACTCAGACATAAAAAACCGATCAAGGCGTTTGGCAATACTAGCCCCACCGCAATGCCCATTAGACCAAGTCGATGACAATAACATCGGGGCTATGTCCAGCAAATCCGCATTGTCAAATAAATCATGAAAAAAGTCAGACAAAGGGTCAATCGCCTGCCCCGAACCCCATACCTCCTCCACAGACCAAGTAAAATTTAGATCCTCAGCCAAAATTAGATTAGGTAGAGCAAGAATACCCGATAACTGAACTCTTTCCCAAAAGGATCCACAGAGGGAGTAAGGACCATAAACATTTAATAAGTGGATGACAGTCCCATAAGCCTTCAGCCTACCCCTGAGAAGCAGACCTACACATGTATGATAGGCTCAAAGATCGGACATCAAAGGATTCTAGGAAACCAGAATTTCCCCAGAGTTCCCACAAGAGTCTGATGCACTAACCAACCACCCTGGCCTCAATTGCAGAAAAAAGGAGCAAGCATTAGAACCACCCAACATAGTTTCTTGTAAAAATACCACAGACGAACACACAAAATCAAGTAGACATTTAAATGCAGCACGTTTCGGGCCCCCACCAAGCCCACAAATATTAAATGAGAGCAAGTTCATCATAAACCAACACTAGAGGCTGCACATGCTCTAAGTGCCTCATGAGAGGGATAAGGAAAGAAATCCAAAGAAACGACATGAACAAGCCTAGAAAACTCCACCGACTGGTCACAAATAACATCTTTAAGACCACACATACCCCCCTTTCCCCCCTTTTTAGATTTTCAGACAGTAACAAAGCCTGAGTGTGTCCAAGGCAGCAGGAGAATATCAACGCCTAGGGAGTCCACCAGAGCATAGAACAAATTAGGAGTAAAAATGCATGAAGGAGAGGAGACCAAAGAAACCCCCCCTTTGCAGGAGGATCATATTCAATGTCTAGCGGGATGGGCGAAGAATCAACCAAAGTATCATCTGGGACTGGTGAAGAGGAAAGTGAGATATTCAGACCAGCTAAAGAAGCCGATGGGATAGGAGGAAAGGAGGTGGGACACAGTAAATCGACCCCCAAACCCAAACAACTGGTCGGAGACCCATGTGAGGAAACCACCAGACCTCCCACCCCAAATTCATCCATACACATTTCCTTCAGGACCCAATACCCATAGCTTAATTTTTGGGGGTGGGTTTTATTTCGTATCTGATTCATTTGGAGAAATTGATCGAGGGAAATCTTACCACAACGTCGAACTTTCGCCAAAGTTTTCGGAGTTAGTGTCGGAGTTTTATATAGAGGAAAATATTCAATATGCAAAATGCCATTAACTTAGCTGAACTCTAGCGAGGTAGTTTTCTCCTTAGTTTCCCATTAGCTAAAGCGAAGAGAAGGTCTAGTTTTTCCCAGTATTCATTCTAGTATTCATACCCATAATCGGAGAATTAACAACCCGCAACCCCCCTTCACCAAACAAGACATCCTCTTCCACAACTGAAATATACTCTAGTACTTGTGACAGCACTAAGGAATTTCAAAAGCAAAGGGATATGAGAACTGAACTTACCCAGGAAATCCTTAGCTAAAGCCTTGTCCAACGGGAGCGGGAAGCAAATGTCTTTCTCAAGATCCACGGGACCAGCACTAGTGCACGCAAAAGGCCCACCAAACAAAGAACCACCACGCTGATGACAGACCGCCTTGGACTGTCTCATTTTGCGGCTAAAATGGCAGCTAAAGGCCACTTTCCAGTAGTCTAGCTGTTGAATGATAGACCCTTGATCCCAAATGATTTCCAGCTCTGCGGGGAGCCCCTCAGAGACGTCAAGATCAATGAGCATGTGTGGAGTAGAGCGTTCACCACCAAGCAGGTGCTCATCCTCCATAAGGATGAAAGTGCCAAGAGAATTAGCCGTCTTCATAATACCCTGTAGAGACCAAGAATTAATCGAAAAATCCGGAAGTAGGAACCATAAATGGCAACGAAGAGGACGCTCCGTCCGTGGGTCAAAACCCACATGCCACCGGCCCAAGACCAAAGAACCCAACCCCATAATCCAATACTTAGACTCTACAACAACCCTATCCTCAATAGACAGGAATTGAAACAGAACCCACCCATTCACTATTGTCACCACCTCCGAAACGGATTTGAGCAAAGGTTTCCACACATCCCGGACCCAAGCTAAGATAACCGATCGATGCGGCCGCACATACTCAAAACGCCCAATAAGGGCCCTCTAGGACAGAGCCATTACCTTGTCTAGGGTAATGTCGCCACCCAAAACGTAGACAGAATGACCAAGTTTAACCTTCTCGAAGGTAAGGTGAGTCACCCTTCTAGGTGCCACTATTGCACCATGAGATGCGTGAATGACACCCACATGCTGAGACGAAGGTTTACGTGCCGCCAAATGCGAACCGGCCGTAGCCGAACCTTCACCACCTTCCAAAAGACAACTAACAGAATCAAGAGACCACTTTGACCAATGGATACTAACCAAAGGGTTAGTCCGAAAACCCAAAGGTTGGGACGGAGGAGGCCCCATCCAAAAAACCACCACTAAAAGGCCAAGAGAAACCCAAATCGCACCCACCACCGACAGAGAAAACCTAGACAAAGACAATGGAGACGACAAAAAACATAAAGTAAGTTCCCACTTTTTTAACTACATGTTGGTACTAGGTATGTAAACCAACAGACTTAACTCCTGTAAGACCAAACCATCGAAATAACCACGACCAGATAATAAAAAACAAAACCCATGAAATAAAAAAAGGATGTCAAAGAAAGCCAGATAAAAACACGTAAGGGCCGAAAAACCCGAGAAATCAAGACATTGACATCACAAATAAAGCTCGCGCCACCCCGCCAAAGTTAACAAGACATTGACATCACAAAAAATTATGTATAATTTCAACAATTTCAATTGGCCTACCATATTCCATTTATGATGATATCAACATTCAAGTTTAACTCATTTGACACATAGTTAACAATTTTAAACACCACATTCCAATATAGTCCGATACAAAATTAACAAAAAAAAATACCCCAATAATCTCAACAAACTAAAACTGCAATCTCACCTATTTAAAATTACATTTTCAAATTAATAATCTTATCTTTTTAATTCTAAAATCAATACTCTCAATCCAGCCAAATACACGAAAGTGGAATTCAAACAACTAAAAGTTTTAATCTCACCTATTTAAAATTACATTTTCAAATTAATAATCTTATCTTTTTAATTCTAAAATCAATACTCTCAATCCAGCCAAATACACGAAAGTGCAATTCAAACAACTAAAAGTTTTAATTTTTACAATTTTAAGTTTGCCAGCTTATGGAGACTTAGCCGAAAATGAGGGGATCTTATGGCCAATTATCACACGCCATTACTCCCCCCACATTCCATATATATTACTCCCCCCACATTCCATATATATGGTGACGTCATCGTTCAAACGCAATTAATGCCTCATTCCACGTCATCATTCACACGCAATTCATGCCCCCACATTCCATATATGGTGACGTCATCGTTCACACGCAATTCCTGCCCCTACATTCCATATATGGTAACGTCATCGTTCACACGCAATTCCTACCCCTACATTCCATATAAGGTAACGTCATCGTTCACACGCAATTCCTGCCCCGTCATCGTTAACGATTTAAACAGTCCCTCCATAAAATGGTAACATCATCGTTCACACGCAATTCCTGCCCCCGTCATCGTTCACGCTTTAAACGGTCCCTTGGCATACCAGTACCACAATGTAGAAAACTAAAACTATAGGAATTTGAAACCGAAACAGCCGTCAATTTTAACTATTCAAATTTAACGATTTTAACAACTCTGTAACTAGTTTTGACAAATATTAAACAAAATTATGACAGTATTTTTATTTTTAAACCTTATTTAAGCAACAAATCATCTTATAACAAACAATTTGTCGATCAAAGTCTTGGCATGCCGGCCATATTCAATGCAACAGTATGAACCCAATACCAAAGCTAAAGCAAACCCATGCAAACACCTTTTTATGAGAAAAGGTAGACACTGTATAGCGGCCAAAAATATTTTACATGCTGCAGCCGCAGCATTTATTACTTTATTATTTTACTGTACTGCATGTTGAATATTGTTCCCTGTACAGGATAGGAATTCAAATAGTAGACACCCATCAAATCTGTCGGTAATAATTAAAATCTAAAACGTTTTTTTGCATTCTAAGCCAGATTTTGATGGTGTCCGTAAAATCCTAGCTAGGTAAATTGACCCATGACGGGCATTTACTCGTCAAATTATTTCTCACATTTGATTGCTAGATAAGGCGAACAAGATATAACATGATATAACATGCCCTACGATATTTAATGTGCTGGTGGCAGCATTGCCAGCCATACGATCTCAACCTCCACCAGATCGTATGGCTGGCAATGACACCGAATCACCGACAAACAGATTGCTAGATAATGTTCCACAAATAAAAGTACAATCACCGACAAACAGACATACACGCCGCTCAAAGCGCGCCATATTCGTCTACTGTGCGTAGCGTGGCTGAGTAGTACACTTGTTTCAACGAATTGCGGAAAATGGTGTCATGAGAGAGCTTCTTATAGCCATTCATGGCAGAATGAAGATCCAAGCTGGGACACAGAAACAAAGAATTAAGATACTCACTGACCGGTATTCGATATGGAAGCGGCCGGGGACTACAGAGAAGTTAAAAAAATAATCCGGTATGGAAGCGGCCAGGGACTACCATTTGAGGCCAACATATGCCGGTATTGATTTGCTACACCAATCTTGTATCTGCATCTTCGTAATAATCTTTTTAATTTACGCGTAACAAAAGTATCTGCATCTTTTTAATAACCTTGTATCTGCATCTTTTTAATTTATTGCTCATCTTCTAACAGAAGATTTTGGCTCTCCTGTAACAGAAGATTTCATGTTCTGGATTTGTTTTGCAGATTAACGACGTTTCTCATTCTAACCCGTAGACTTCCTCCAAATCTACAGGTGCTGTTGCGATTTGTGGAAACATGGTCGACATCTCCTTGCGGTGGTTGCAATATATAGTGAAATAAATGTAGATAAATGCATCCTGTGCGCTCTCAATCGCAATTGGCTTCCACACATATATCAACAAGTTGGAAGGGTATCCTATGGGTAAAGGATGGATTTTATTGGTGATCTGTACATCTGTGTATTAAATTTCAAAACAGAAAGATATTAAAATCTGCTCAGTAGTTAATTGACATCTCTTTCTAATCTTGGCATATTTTGTATTTGTCATCATTTCTCAGTTGTTAATCCACATATTTTTAATGTTGGTATACGTTTTCAATCTTGATATATGCGTCTGGGTTGTAAGCTTCGCACAGTTCACCTATTTAATCAATTTTAACTAGTACTTCTAAATATATATATAATTGTATTATGTATATATGCATATTGGGCATACTTTACTAGCACAGTTATAGTAAGTAAAGTGACCGGTAAATGCAGATAGGTATCATTAACTATTTAGTTCTGTTACAACAAGTAAAGTGATAGGTGAACGTAAATAGACGTAACTAACGACTTAGTTTTGTGAAGATAGCTTACCCTTAAACAAAAGATAAAATATATATTTTTATATCCATTCTTCCTACCAAATTATTAGAGTTAATATAAGCACAAAACAAATACTATTTAATAAACAAAAACAAACAAACAAAAACACTGATATGATAAAACAAAAAAAAAAGGTTCAACGTACCAGGGATATATTGTGCTTAGAGATATATGAATAGATCATTTTTATTAATCAATCCGTACTTTTCTTAAAATAAATTCAAATTAATGTTAAACATTACAAAAATAAATATATGTTTTTTTTAAATTGTTAATTTATAAAACATTTTATTGGCCAATCAAATGTTGATGTTTGAATTGTGAATTGTGCCTTAGTGTTGGTGGCGGGGTTACATATATAGCGTTGGGTACTAGATTTTGGACCAAGAGCAGGATAATATTTTCGTAAATTCTTCAATTAAAAGCATAATAAATGAAGGCGTCGTTGATACTAGTAATTATCATGTCGAAATCTCACACACGCATTGAATTTCACTACTTGAATTTCACTACTTGTACAGCTAGCCATGGGGAAGAAAAGGTTGATGGCCCTCCTGCCTCCTTTCCGTGCAATCCCTTGTACACATTTGTCAATGCAACACATCGTAGCCTCACAATCAACAAGACTTTTCTTCCTTCCTCCATAAATTATAGTCATCGTATCGTGATACCCATCATTGAATTATTGTTGTGTTCGCTGTGTGTTTGAGTGAATGATGGCTTAATTCAGTTTCACATGGAGGAATGGAAGACTAATATTTGATCAGAGTAGACATGGGTCTTGTAACACATGGGTCTTGTAAGCGGGTGAAGGTTTGAGTGAGAAATTTGTGCAAGAGTGGGAACATACCTTGATTTTGTAGTGTTGAGTGAGGAGGAGAAGATGAAGTTGAGCAATGGTGACCTGGTGGAGGTGTCCAGCGATGAAGAGGGGTTTAGAGGGGTCTGTTTTTGTGCACGACTTGTAAAAAAACAGGGGGTAGGGTACTTGGTGGAGTACATAGACCCTATGAACGATGAAGATGACACAAAACAACCAAGGGAAAGAGTAGATGAGCTTCACATAAGGCTAAGCCCTCTGGAGCAGAGTAAAGATCAGTTTATTATGTATGAGGAAGTTGATGCATATGAGAATGATGGGTGTGGTCATGAAGGTCCTTAACAATCACACGTATATAATATACTTCTTACAAACAAAAGAAGAGATGATATTTAATCATGCCAAACTATGCCCCCACCTCGAATTCAT
>LPNX010519304.1:126580-140156 GCA_001517045.1 Pseudotsuga menziesii
ATAGATATAAGACTATTCTTTGTTTTGAGACCATTAGTGGGAATAGTATATTAAATGTTTATACATGAATTAGACATAGTGAATAAAATATTAAATTGTTAAGGAACATTGCTCTCTTATCTTTTGTACATTCTTAATAGAATAATTAACCTTAAAAAAAAGAAATTGAAATTGTTAAGGCACATTGCTCTTTTATCTTTGTACATTTTTAATAAAGTAATTAACAAAAAAAAGGTGTTGGGCCCAAAAATGGCCCCTTTTTGACCATCCTTATTCACCTCTTTTTGCCTTATCCTACCCTCTTGAGCATGCTAAACAGATGTTTTCCCTTCACTCTGTTCCTCAAGTCACCAAGGTATGATTGGTTATTGTCTTATTTTATTAATACTTACGATTGTGGTAATTAAGGCTTTATATCTCTCAATATGCTAACATATGATGGTTTATAAAGGTATTTTGAGATATAGAGACTGCAGGTATAGCGGGCTGAACATGCTAAGAAAAGGATGGGAATTCATCACTCAAGCTGATCGCCATCCATCCTACCATTTCCCAAAGAATGTGGTCCCAGTATATTGCTCCAAGCAAAGCTATACAAAGATAGCTGCAATAGAATGCAACAGATTTTGAGGTCAACAGTGCACGGCTACTCGTGTATAGCTGTGATCTGAGGATATCATTATTTCTGGGTCAATTAACAGTTTCCCTATATTTCCTATCTTCCATCTTGCCACGGTTGTAACAGCTGTTGTAATTTAGGGTGCCTGAAGATCATAGATCTTCATGGCTGCCCAATAATAGGGATAGGATGTTATGATTTACATTGTATAAATACGGAGAACTGTTCTGAGCCAGGGGTTGAACCCCTAACCAATTCATTGTATTAGTTGTGACTGAGAGTTGTGTAATTGATCTGCCTTTTTAATACAAGGAGTTACTTTAGATCTAAATGTTTTAACGTGCGTTATATCCAACATCTCTGTGTGAAGGCTAGGCCCACCTTCCCATAGGGATTGCTGAGTTAAATTAGGCATTTTAATTATTTTGTCATGTGATGTTATGTTAATTTTATTTCTTCATAGGAATCTGTAACAGTTGTGGATTTACAGTGTGTTATTAATTGCATCTCTTGGAAATCTGTAGTGGCATGGTGTGACAGTCGACTGAGTAGGTAATTATTCCTTATGCAATTACGTGATAGCTATAACAGCTCTGTTCATCCTTAGATCTTTTAGTTGTTGTTTCCATGAATCCTTGCAGTTTGTTCCTTGCTTTTATGGTTGCAGAATTTCATTCCTGTACTTTGAATTCATAGGATACTTGGACTCAATTTCTGTACTCTGAATTCCTAGACTAGCTGAACTCGATTCATGTCTTTTGGATTTCTAGGATAATTAGATTAAGATAGTTGGGCAAATTATTAGATGATTTGGTAAACAGTATCTCATTTTCTGCAAGCGTAATCTAGATGTGATTTCATGAATCTTTCAATTTCTAGATCAAGAACAGTAGAAGGTAATTGTGACTGTATTCTTTAGAAGGTAAACTAGATTAAGTGGATTCTTGGGATGAGCATAGCTGAACAGAGAATAGGAATGTTCATTTACAACAACTCAGTGTTTAAGCATATATTGTGCATGTTATCCTTGAAATACAAGACTTCCCTGGGTTGACAATAAATATTACACACTCTGTATGTTAGTTGTAATTCACTTGCATATTGGGTGCCCAACATTTTGGCGCTGTTGCCGAGGAGGATAAATATTAAACACTATCATAGTTGCATCCTGTAATTGTTTCTATTCAATCTCTTTTAGTTTTTTGGTGGAATGATTTGGGTTGTATGAATACAAGAAGGGTAAAGCGTGATCATCTTACAAATCCCAAAACCTCACAAAATACTAACAGTGCAGGTGGTCGAGGTCATGGTCGAGGTCCAGAATTGGGCAGAAGAACATTCATTGACGATCTGGTTAACAGAACTGATTCTTCTACGAAGGGTCGCTATCAAGAAACACCTATCAGAAGAATCCCTACCAATATTGGGGTGCCAGTGTAAGGATCCACAGTGGAGAACACACGAGCAGCTGTAACACCCTCAAATACCGCTGCAGAAGACAAAGTTAGTACAGTAGGATCTGCTGATCGAGGTCCAATCTATCACATTAATGGAAAGGTTGTAACTGAAGAGGAGTGGACACAGTTCCATAGGAAATTTGTTGATCAGTGGAAGGATGAAGAGAAGAATGAAGAGGAGAAAACATAAGAAGGAATGAGTAATAGACATGAATATGACGAGGAAGAGGCAATGGGGGAAAACCATCATCATGAAGATCATTCCCTGCATGAAGGGACAGTGGCTACACTTCAGTTCCCAATTCAACAACTGAAAGGGACAGCCCCCATGAAAAATATATAGCCATCGGTGTTGCCTCGCTTTCATGGAAAAGCAATAGAGGATCCAGATGAATTTCTTTTCGAATTTGATATCCTCTGTCGCAGATATGACTACATCACCAATGCACAAAATTTGAAGCTCTCTCCTGCCACTCTGAACGACAATGCATTACTCTGGTTCATGAGCCTAGGAGGCAGAACTGTTACTAATTGGGACAGGATGAAACAGGTGTTCCTAGAGAAATATCAGGAATATTGCAACACCAAGGACAAGAGAGAAGAACTGGTTAAAATGGTGCAAAAGGAGGACGAAAGTCTGGAAGATTTTGTTGAGAGGATTTTATACAATGTGCAAAGAGTTGGACAGATGAACATGGGGTTAGATGTGCTCAAGATAATCCTGCTTCACGGGATTAGGGATGATTTCCTAGATATGTTAAACCTTTTAGGAAAGGGGGATATCTCCAAGGAGTCTTTCGAGGAAATTGTGGAATTATGTAAAAGGTACTTCAAGGGATCTTCTAGGAATAAAAGGAGGGACAAATGGGACAAGCTAGAACATGATGTATTCGAAAGAACTCAGAAGCATTCTAATGGAGGAGCCACCCATGCAGAGATAGGAGACCTCCTTGAAAATTTCAAAACAGAAATGATGAGCTCTATCTCCTCAAAAATTGACGTCTTGAGGGCAAGGCAAAAATAGGTAGTAGAGGATCTCACACTAGGTGTGTTCTGTCCTCCATGTAGAAAGAACCACCCTCTGAAGGAGTGCCCGCTCGAAAATGTACAAGTGTGTCAGCTGTGTGAGCTGAACCATGACACAAAAAAATGCCCATCACTTCCCCAAGTGAAGGCTATTCTGCAGGAATCAACTCCAGAGGTGGAACCGACCTACTTCATTACACAAAAGAAGCCCTGGCAACCTCGAAATCAAGGTATGACTCCAAACTCGTTTCCATTTTTGAATAACATGAATAATTGGAATAATATGCAGAACATGAATACACAATTTCCTTCATCTTATTCCCAATGCAACCCCTCTCAACCTTCAATGCAAAATTATAACTCCTAGAATCCCTAGGTACAACCACCACAACCACCACACCAACCAACTTCTTGGTCTCCTGGATGGAGGAATTTCCATCCAGGGAACCAGTTTCCTCAACAACTGCCACATCAACAGCAACCATACCCTCCTCAATATCCTCAATATTCCTCATTAGTAGTTGCAGCTACAGTTGCAGAACAATGCTGCCCCTAACATGCCAATACGACCTCAGCTACCTGCTTAACCTAATCCTAACCCAAATAATAAAACAATCCATCAATTTGAGACTGTCAACATGCCTGCCTACTCCCTTTCTCCTGTACCTTGTAACGATATTCGCTTACGATCAAGAAAGGTAGTAGAGCCTGTAATAATTGAAGATGTTCCATCCCCTGTACATGAAGAAGGGTCCACAACATCTATCTAATACGACCCCCATCATTGAAGATGTTGAACATCCGACTAATGGGTTGGCTGAAACACAGAATGATATATCTAGCGACACACAGCCTACCCAACTGATTAGGAAACCACCGTACCCCGAGAGATTAATGTTACCAAAGGTAGTGGGACAACCTCAGTTTAACCTCTTAGGAGAGTTAAAGAATCTTTATGTTAAAATTCCCCTCCTTCAAGCTCTTCAAGATGTACCTATCTATGCTAGAATTGTTTGGGATCTGTGTAGAAGGAACCCAGGAAGGAAACCTGTTATACGAAAATCCTGTCACCATCATGTGATAAGACATTTGACATACGTACTTGCCCTGAATCCCAGCTTCTGGAGTGGAAACTCATATCATTTATCAATCTTTTCATACGAATTCCCAGCACCACGCTTGACCCTTTATCCATAAGTGGTACCCTTGTTCGTACTGACCATCCCCTATTTCCCATAAGCGGTGCCACCGCTTATGGCCCTTGGTCCATAAATAGTTATTACTAGAACCACTCTGTAAGTGAAGGAGAAACGTGGTACCCTGGGTAAAAAGGGAAAAAGAGAAGCTTCTCGAGGCTTCTAGATGATAAGCCTCAAGATATCCCTTATCCCTACTGTTTTTGGTTACTTGAGCTTGAGATCTCTCATCCTAGGATCTTAGAGGCCACCTCACCCACTTATCTCTCAACCATCCCTATCCATTTAGCCTTATAAATACAAGCTTATGGCCATGGTTTAGGGGGAGAATTCTTAAGGTATTGTTATGTTGTTGGATTGATCACTTGGTCCATACCATTGGAGAGCATAGAGAGAGCTAGAGTAAGAGATTATGGGGATGAGAATTCTTGGTTTCATGGAGATGCATGTCAACACTAAGACTTGGTTGTAAACTTCTTCATATTTCTTTATTGCAAGTTGATTTCTGTCCCACATATATTGTTGATGTTTGATTTCACATGTATGTTGTTGGATTCCTTAGTCACTGACATAGATTAGTAGATTATATTCTAGTTGCTTTGATCTGTTTTGTGTTGAGCTGATTGCAGGTACACAGGGTGACTATCAAAGCATTTCATTCCAGGTATCTATGGTTTCTAGGGTGAGTCTTCAACCTCTCTCCTCTATTTGTTCTGGATCTAAACCATTCAGACCAGTGGAACACCTTGTTGTCCGCAGGAGGTGAAATATTCCAGCTAACAAATTTGGTGACTCCACTGGCGATTGGATATATGTATCAGTTATTCTGATCTTCCTCGGTTCTTCAAATCTTGTTTGAATCCAGGCTCGTTCTCCAACTCTCTTCAATCAGATCTACTATTTGACTCAGTGAATTTGGGTTTGAAACTTCCAGATCTATCTAGAGCTGAATTTTTTTCGACCTTTTATTCTCTTTCTCACTCTCAATCTATCAGTTTTTACCTTGATCTGGTTGAGGGTTATGTTGGATGTATCAGGGAGTGTGGTACCAATTGGCTGGGCCTGAAATTTAAATTTCCCCTCATCTGGTGGCCAAAAAAACCATACAGGATGGATTTCTCACTGACCAAGGTAGAGGAGCAGCAATGTTGGACAACTTCTCTTCTCTCCATGAACAGAGCATAGTGGAAGATTCATATTCGGAATAATGGAGGTTGTTGCATGAGGACATGCAATAGGACAGTTGGGGGGAGATGTTGGGCCCAGAAATGGCCCCTTTTTGACCATCCTTATTCACCTCTTTTTGCCTTATCCTACCTTATTGAGCATGCTAAACAAATGTTTTCCCTTCACTCTGTTCCTCAAGTCACCAAGGTAGGGTTGGTTATTGTCTTATTTTATTAATACTTATGATTGTGGTAATTAAGGCTTTATATCTCTCAATATGCTAACATATGATGGTTGATAAAGGTATTTTGAGATATAGACACTACAGGTATAACGGGATGAACATGCTAAGAAAAGGATGGGCATTCATCGCTCAAGCTGATCGCCATCCATCCTACCATTGCCCAAAGAATGCGGTCCCAGTATATTATTCCAGGGCAAGCTGTACAAAGATAGCTGCAACAGAATGCAACAGATTTGGAGTCAACAGTGCGCTGTTGCTCGTGTATAGCTGTGATCTGAGGATATCATTATTTCTGGGTCAATTAACAGTTTCCCTATATTTCCTATCTTCCATCCTGCCACGGTTGTAATAGCTGTTGTAATTTAGAGTGCTTAAAGATCAGAGATCTTCATGGCTTCCCAATAATAGGGATAAGATGTTATGATTTACATTGTATAAATATGGAGAACTATTCTAAGCCAGGGGTTGAACCCCTAACCAATTCATTGTATTAGCTGTGACTGAGAGTTGTGTAATTGATCTTCCTTTTTAATACAAGGAGTTACTTCAGATCTAAGGGTTTTAACATGCGTTATATCCAGCATCTCTGTGTGAAGGATGGGCCCGCCTTCCCACAGGGATTGCTGAGTTAAATTAGGCATTTTAATTATTCTATCGTGTGATGTTGTGTTAATTTTATTTCTTCATAGGAAGTTGTAATAGTTGTGGATTTACAGTGTGTTATTAATTGCATCTCTTGGAAATCTGTAGTGGCATGGTGTGATAGTCGACTGAGTAGGTAATTATTCCTTATGCGATTGCGTGGTAGCTGTAACAGCTATGTTTATCCTTATATCTTTTAGTTGTTGTTTCCATGAATCCTTGCAGTTTGTTCCTTGATTTTATGGTTGCAGAATTTCATTCATGTACTTTGAATTCATAGGATAGTTGAACTCAATTTCTATACTCTGAATTCCTAGACTAGTTGAACTCGATTCATGGATTTTGGATTTCTAGGATAATCAGATTAAGATGGGTAAATCATTAGATGATTTGGTAAACAGGATCTCATTTTCTGTAAGAGTAATCTAGATGTGATTTCATGAATCTTCAATTTCTAGACCAAGAACATCAGAAGGTAATTGTGACTGTATTCTTTAGAAGGTAAACTAGAATAAGTGGATTCTCGGGATGAGCATAGCTGAACAGAGAATATGATTGTTCATTTACAGCAACTCAGTGTTTAAGCATATATTGTGCATGTTATCCTTGAAATACAAGACTTCCCTGGATTGACAATAATTATTGCACACTCTGTATGTTAGCTGTAATTCACTTGCATATTGGGTGCCCAACAAAAGGCCCCATTGCTCTTTTATCTTTGTACATTTTTAATAAAATAATTAACCAAAAAAAAAGATATATAAGATATAAAGTACAATTTTAATGTCATTATATTGTAAGTTTAGGTTTTAGTAAATAATAAATAGTTTCAAATTATGGGAATATGAAGTGAATAATCATTTTTATTATTCTTGATATTGTAAGAGGGTTACACTTGTGATAAATCAAGCTTGCATGATGATTTAATGTATGGACTTTGGTACATGTGAACCTTGGCTTAGAGATGTTACTCTTCTTTGATTGATTTGATAATGAGTTGTTGATAGTAGCAATTGGATGAGGTCTCTTCATGGAATTTTAATGGATTCCATAACATGTTGTTAATAGATAACATATTGATCAGCTCTCTCCTTTTTAACAATGTTGGCATGCTTGGAATATTGTTTGCTTAGCATTGATGGAATTATTTAACACTTTGTGCATTTTATTGAGTGGGAAGCCATCAACTTAGGGTCTCCCTCAGTTTTAAAGTGTTGATAATTATGCCTTGATGACATGAATGCCTATGGTTTGTACTTTGCTATGTTTGGCATTACTCAGTTAAGATCAGCCTGAACGGTTCCAACAATATTATTGATATACTTATGTGGGTTTGAAGTCTCCTAGCTAAAATGACTTAACATATATGAGTAAATTTCATACATATTGCTTCAAACCACAGTATGTTTAACATCCCTTTATGGAGAAGTAGCCTTGTGCACACTTAATAAGAGTTATTTGGGTGTATCCATCCTTGTTTGAACTCTATTTGACCACATGGAGGATTAATACTAGACCAACCTATCTCTTTGGAGTGGTATCACACTTGGAAGATGATGATTGCAAAATAACCTTTGGTTTTCCATGGACCACACTCGCTTATAGCACATATTTTGATGCATTCACACATGTTTTTCTTAAAATGTTGGCACATGTTTCTAGGGTGCATTCTTCTTGTTCTCATGATTTGAATACCTTATTTCTAGGGTGCATTCTTCTTGTGCTTATTGTAGCAGGGATTTCTCCTTGCTATAGGGGCACGAATGGCTCCCTTCTGTCTATAGGACAGAAGGGTAGGTTCCTGCTAGTGGGTAAATGCAGAAAATAAAAATGGAAACAAAAATGGACAGAATAGTAAACTAAGATATGAATAGAAAGAAGAGAGAAGCAATGGTGAACCCCTCTGCAAACACAAGTTAGGGTTCTGCCTCCAAAGGCCTACAAATAAATCCTAAGCTACAGTAAAACCTGCAAAACAATGTTAAACATAAAACCTGCAAATGGAAACAAGGGTTAGAAAGCAAAGAAAACAAATAAACAAGGAATGAAAGACAAGTTATACCTTCTCTGGTGGAAATGGGCCACCATGACCTAGTTTGTGGAAGCACCTCTCTTGGATGGGGAGCTTTGGCTCAATGGAAATGGAGGAGAGGGAGTGGGTGGCTTGAGAGGCAAAGGTGTCTCAAGGCATCCACGGGTAGCATAACAGTATGCAAGGGAGAAGTTGTTTGAGAGTGACCCCCTACCCTCCTTTTATAGCTTTTTCAAGGGGTTTGAGGGTTTGAAGCCCTTGGTCAGGGCTTTAGCCCCTTTTTTGGGCTTTTAGCCCCTTTCGCCCTAAATTTAGCTCCTTTTAGGGTTTTAGCCCCTTTTGGGGGGTTTTAGCTCCTGGGAAACTATTTTGGGCTCCTTTTGGGGGTTTTTAAGCTCTATTCTTCATCCTTTAGCTATTTTGAGGGTGTGGGGGTCTAATGGAATGATATGAGGGTCGTGAGATGGTGTCCTTGGGTGGTGTAGGCCATTGAGAGCTGAGTGGGGTATTTTTGGGTTAACACTTATGTTTCTAGGGTGCATTCCCTCATGCATTTCTATACCTTATTTGTTAAAAAAAAATCTTCCTTGAATCAAGGAATCTAAGAAACCACTCAGCTAGCACTGTAATCGCACGCCAGACCAATAAACCACGTGGTAAGGCCATCCTAAATGTTGGATGTAAGAACTACCTATCCAACAATAGGTAAAATTGTCACTGTAGTTGCATGAAGTTTTGAAGGGTTTCTCACTTAATGGTTGAGTGTGGGTTTCCATGGAAAACAAAGGGAAAAGAAAAAGTAACCCATATATTTAAGGGAAGTAGGAATTTAAAAAACAATAACGATGTTGATGATGAGTGAATGATTTGTTTGCATACGAACCTAATAAAAATATAAAAACGAGGACCACTCAAGGCGGACATGAAAATAAGTTTGGATCGTGTTTATATTTATCTCTTACGTTACAAATGCAGAGCTTTTAGTATTTGTTCGTGCATTCTTTTCTTTCTTTGATTTGAATCGTCAGAATGAAGGGGAAGAAAGGCTCATATACCTTGGATTTTTCCAGGATGCCACTCAAAAGGCCACAGCTCATCTTTCTAGAGTCTACGGGTATTCCAGAGAGAAATCGAGGCCTTTAAAACAAGGGCTTTATGCCATGGAGGGAGTTGTTAAGATTTTTGTCATGCCCGTCTACTAGAAGGTCAAGGGAAATCCTTTTGAGATTCTACAATTCGCAAAAAAAATTTTGAGTAATGTGATCGATCAGCTTGACAGTTGTGTGCCCCAAACTCTGAAATCACAAACTTGTGAAATTTATCGCACGGCAAAAAGGGCACCAGAAGTTGCCAAGTCCATCGTAACCGATGTTGGACAAGTTGGAGTAGTGGAAAAGACCAAGGAAATGGCAAGGACTTTGTATTCCAAATCTTAACCCTCTGCCAAGAACTTGTATAACAAGTATGAACCTGTTGCAGAGAAATGGTGCATGTTAGCATGGTACAAGATTCGTGGGTTTCCTTTTGTTCCCTAGCTTGTAGAGGCGCTTATTCTTCCCAGTGTTTATTATGTTGAGAAGTATAATTATGGGGTTCAGTATTTGTCTGAGGCGGAGTACCGAGTAGCGGCCTGCCTCCCTGTTGTACCTGTCGAGAATATTAAAAGCACAATCTACAGGGAATTGGAAAGGAAGGAAGGCAAGCAAATCGAAATAAATCATGAAATTGAAGATAAAGGAGATACTTCTGAATTTCACTGATACGGTTATGTTTTATTTGCAGTGCTTCCTACTGTGAAGCCAAATTTTGAGGGATGTATTTGGAATCGAAGTTGATAGGTGCTGTAATTTCTTTTGGTAATTTCTGACTATTCTATTGTGCATTGGCTAGTGATGCCTATGACTATTGTACAATGTGGGTGGTTTAATACTATACGTTCTAAATGTTGCAAATTTCTTCTAAAAAAAATTATTTTCTTTCTTATTGATCGTTTCCACCCCTTACATCACTCTTTCCACAGGGATCATCAAGGTTCCAGAGTTTTTTACCCGCAAATGGATATTTTCCTCTCATTTACTGCCACTGTCAGGTGAGTTTTCATATTCATCCATTATTTTTTCCCTCAAAATTCTGATACAATTCGTGGCTTGTGTTTTCATGGGTACGGGTTTATTCATTATTCTCATCAATATAGATTTGTCAAGTTTTCTGTGAGGGCTTGTGATATTTTCTCAACTCACTACTTTTTCGGCCAGGGTTTGAGCGATCTGCCCAAGCCCTCTTTCTTCTATGGTTATTTTTATGTATAGATATTAAATCTTTATGTTTAAATCAGGGTTTATGCAATTTTTAGTCAGAAGTTTTCCTGGGTAAGGGTTTATTCATTATTCTCTTCAATATAGATTTGTCAAGTTTTCTATGCCTGGATCCCGTCCTGACTGCCTCAGTATTGGCCTCACTGACCTGCCCTAAGTACTGGTACCTTCTCTAAGCACTGTACTAGACCAGACCTGAGAGTATCGACTCGACTATCGGCAGTTGAGACTCGTTCATTAATCAATGGGTTTAACCAACGTAACCTTCCATGGGTGGAGAATTGGAATTTGACTAGCATTTTCCCTTTTGTGAACATTTTTCCTGTCAAATAGGGGTAAAAATTGGTCAAAGACGTTTTGTTAAATGTTTAAAATCTTTGGTTGAACATTAAAACGACGGTTTAATATTTCATAAAAACTTCATTATGCCTATATACAGTGTTGGAATCCAAAAGGTTCAAGTCCAAGTCATCGGTGTCCACCTGGAAGGCTTGCACGGTGGCACCATCCACGTGAAGTTTGCAATATTAAATGCCCATTACAATTTTCCATGGCCCAGCCCATCTGTTAATGGATTATGGTAGTGAATGCCATTGAATGTCGCTGTGTGAACAATGAATTCAACATTTTGGTATTTGGTGTATCTCCCATGGTATTTTTTGGGATAGGAGATAGGCGATGATTAGAAGGAACTTAAAGTGGAGTTTTTTAGCTCGACTGAATATTGGACGAATGCATTACTCATGGGAAATGGTTGTTTGGGAGGCATGGTGTGGGGTGGAGTCCAGTCCAATTGATTGCAGCTCAATGGTACATTTTATTGCTATTTATATCACTTCTGTTTTTCAGATTTCTCATTTGAAATTGCATATGAATGATTACTTTGTTTTTCCATTCTCCTAGTCAAGGATTATTGTTGTTTCTTCCCCCCAAATACAAAAAGAAACAGGTGAAATTGAAATCAAAACCATTGGTGGGTTTCATTGGTGGTCAGTGTCATAAATTACTATTGTTTATTCCCTGCCAAAAGAAGACAAATACAGATGACATTGAAATCAAAACCATTGTTGGGTGTTAATGGTGGTTTGTGTCATAGATTACTGTTGTCTCTTTCATCCCAAAAATCAGGAAAAACCAGATAACATTGAAATCAAAACCATTGGTGGTGTCATTGGTGGCTTGTGGATCAGTGAAAGTTGATATCGCACTCACCATCATTCGAATCTCTCTAAAGACATGCTTGTATTGTGTTTATGCCAGTGCTAGTAAAAGAGATTTGGATTGGGTATTGTTATAATTTTGGGGCAAATTTGTCTGAAACCGAGACATTCTTTTATTTGTGTTTGTGCCAGTTCCAGTGAAATGTATTGGGTCTTGGCATAAGTTTGGGGTGACTTTGCTTGAAACATCAAACAACTTCTTACCTAAAAGAAGCTTGAGGAGTTGAATGTTGCAAACTAGGTTTTCTTATTAGCACTATTTTTCAGAATGGAAGTCAGAAATATCAGGAAAAAAACATTGTGGTAGACACCTGAGGAAATATAAGCTAGATAGAGTCAACCATTGTTTAAACAACCAACAAAATAGACTTAGAACTTGCAACCAGTTTTGAAAATAAAATGTCACATCTACTAGCTTGACTGTAATTTGTCTTTAGAAATGTTGATAGTATCAGCAAAGCCATTGCTGAAAGCAATTCCCTTGGGAATGACAAATCAAGGTCTGAATGCATTTATCTAACAAGGTATAATTCTCAATATTTCAACCTTTTCCAAAGTTAGAATTGATTAATCAAAAGAAAGATTGGAGTGATTGACAAAAAGAAAGATTGGAATTTCTTTAAGAGTTTTTTCAAAATTATTTTCAGACAATTTAATTCTTGTAGAGCTGTTTGTTTAATTTGCAAGTGGGGAAACTTGAACCTTGGTGGATGCCTTCACCACCTGGAAGCCCCCTATGACTTCATTTAGTTTTTGAATTGGATTTCTATATCTGGATCAGATTTTCTTATAAAGTAGTCTTGTCTTACTCAAACATGTCTGCATTGCATTGAAAATGACAATTATTTTTAAACAATCCTTTAGACAAACTCTGAACATACTATACATATGCTTCATTTTCCAAGTATGGAATTCATAGCTATTGTTGGTATAGGCTGGCATAGTTCATTCTCTATTACATTGTCGTGCAATGGCTTTTCTTTTAAGAATTTCACACTGTAGGATTTTTCTAGTCATCTATACAAGTCGCTTGGTACTTGCTTTAATATTGACATTCATATCAACCTACCTAGTACAAAAGTTTTTAGGGTAGAGAGAATAACTTACAAACCTGATCTCATCACATTTTTCATGTTTGCTAGTTGAAACCCATTTGAAGCAAGGTATGATATGTGTGCCTCAGCGATTGTATATTTGGTAATTTATATTTTATTAAAAAAAAACGCTATTTGTTATTCGGAGATGGTATGGAAATTACATGCAACATGTGCATATTGCAATTGTAGAATTAATGGATATTTCATTTTTTCCCTTATAAAAAATAATCTTCGGTCCTGCTCTTTTTTTCTTTCTTTCTTTTTTAAATCAACCCACCCCATTGGAAAGGTTCTACAATATATTTTGTTCTTTCTTCTTTTTAATCTCTATCCACCCACTCAACCCACTTTATTGGAAAAGGTTCTTCCACAATCCTCTTTTTTTTTTATTTCTTCCACATTAAATTTCTTCCACAGGAAATAGCTGAATACTAGACGAATGCATCTTGCTTTTGAGGTTTGTGAAATTGGTAGGCATTGTTGAAGTTCTTTATCCCAAACAAACAATCTGATGCAATTACACATTATAGGAGGTATGTATAGTGAAAGGATGTCTTTCCT
>LPNX010519304.1:142226-164435 GCA_001517045.1 Pseudotsuga menziesii
AGGCCCATTTTGAGCTGAAATTTCCTCTAATGGACCTTGCTGGGTTGCTAATATCTCAGTTGTGACTTGTGTTAATCTTCTTGAACTGGTTGTGATCCTGCTGGTGCCTAACTGTGTTTGGGGGTGGGTATCACTGTTGGGGTTTTCACACGTGGCGACCGAGTCATATTGACTGCTACTCTATGTGCCTAACCTTATTCCTAACCTTTTCTCTCTCAATGTATGTCAACTGTATCATTGTTGATCTTGTCCTTTTAGTGACAAGATTTGATCCTAAAAGTATCTGAGTATAAGGCTGATTCAAACCAGATATGAACCGGCATTGTTATTTATTAGTTGTCGGTCATTAGTTTGTTTTGTGTACTATATTATTATTTATGTTCTGTACATTGCATTTGATGAAGTGTATATCAAGGACCAACTTTAACACAGTGACCATTGGAGTGTTAAAGTTAAAAGAGATGAAAGTTATGTTTTCTAAATTTATCTTTCCTTGCTACAGTTGTACCAATTTTGGGGCTGAGTATCACTGCTGGGGTTTTCACACTTGGTGACTGATTCATATTGACTGCTACTGTATGTGGGGTTGAGTATCACTGTTGTGGTTTTCACACTTGGTGACTGAGCCATATTGACTACTACCCCATATTGATCTACCCCATTTAGATCATTTTTTCGTTGAGCAATATGTAATTTTTAAAATTTCTGGTTGTTGAACATCTGCTAGATTATAAATTGTTTTTCTTGGATTCGAACTTTAGAATTCATAGTTTAAGGACATATATAATATAGTGTGTATGTTATTGCAGAGAATGATAGGGTTGTAGCATAGAGTAATATAGAAAGTACTTCAGATTCGTCCCATTTGGATTATATTTACTGAACACTTTGAAGCGGGTGACCAATAAATTGTTTGAGTAGTTGGGTTGATGATAGTCAACAACTTAGAGGAATGAGTGGCACTATGATAGAATTAGGAATTGAGGATAATTTTATTTCTCAGTTATAGAGGGCTCAACTAGTTGATGACACAAAATCATATTAGGCCCATGATACCACCAGATCACAGGAGAAAGGTGATATTACTGCCTCACAAGCTGCAGATGCTGGTACTGTAATGATAGAAACTTTACAATCATAGGATAATGATATATAGAGAATCAAGGAACGTAATCAATCCCATGTTGAAGATAATACAATATATCATCCTTTGTCGACCATTAGATACTCAAAGTTGTGTATTAATCTTTTTTACCATTATAGAGCACTATGTAAGTTAGGTTCCCAAATTCTTAAAGGGTTATAGCTCAATGGAAGAGCGCCTGCCTTACAAGCAAGAGGTTTGTGGTTCGATTCCTTCATGCCCTAATGATACTATAATATCGGTTAAAAACAACTAAATTAGTAAGCAAAAAATAAGAGATAGGTGACCAAAAAAATGACCAAAACTTGTATATAAAATTACTAAAAATGACTAAATTAGTGACCAAAACATGAGAGATGTGAAACTAGGCATTAAAAAGGATGCAACACGTGGTGCTAATGATGAAGCGAAACATGGCATTGATATGGTAGAAAAATAAGACGTTACTTTGGATGCAAAAGATGGTGCTACATAGGAAGCAAAATATGGTGCAACAATAGAAAAAATATTTGGCGTCGTTTTGGTAGCAAAACACGATGCAAAAAAGGAAGCAAAAATTGATGCAAATTTGGAAGCAAAAATTGGCACATATTTGGAAGTAAAACATGGTGCCAAATGGGATACTAAAGTGGTAGCAAAAATGGATGCAATATTGGATGCTAACATGGTGCTATTAAGGATGTAAATATGGTGCTAACGAGGGTGTCATTTAAGAAGCAAAAGCAGACACTCGCTAGGAAGCAAAATATGACATTATCTAGGAAGCAAACATCGACGTTGTTTAGGAAGCAAAGTTGGACGCTATTCTGGAAGCAAACCTCGACATTTTTTAGGAAGCAAAGTTGGACGCTATTCTAGAAGTGAAAAAAGAGACGCTATTTTGGATGCCATAAAGGATTCTATTTAGGAAGCAAAAAAAGGCGTTTTTTGCGACGCTTTAAGTTTTTTCCATGATGCGTCCCATTTAGCGTCTAGTTTTACCACTCAATGTAAAAAAAATTACACTAAAAAGGGACGCTAAATGGGATGCTAATTCCAGGATTTGTTGTAGTGCACTTGTATTATCTAATACAACCAAATGGATTAATTGTTTTAATAAGCATACAATATCTCTATAGCCGAAAGGCTTAACATTTACAAGAAAAAAATGAACTAGGATTTAAGACTTACAAACTAACACAGAAGTTGATTCAACCGATATACCAAATAAAGACTCTATATAAAATCACATTAGATTTTTACAGTATAAAAACAATTTCCATATAAGTCACTATCTAAGAATGTTTAACGGGTCAAGGTTTCAAGGCCCATAAGTCCAATGTTACCAAGTATTTTAAATAATAAAAAACTACAGCTGAGTACCCTAGGCTTAACAGCAAGGAAAACACTGTAACCCAAACCAAATTAAAAACCCACGATGGCAAGAACACAATAAATAAACAATATACAGTGCAATATTTTTCTTTCAAAACCTTATGACAAATTTTATAGAGTAGTATCGAAGTTTTCCAAAAACTTGTTTTCAAAACAAATTCTTCCACTGTTTATTAAAACAAAATATCACACAGACAGTAATGAAAATTATAACAATTCAGATGATATACAAAGAAATATTAATAATAGTATCAAAAACATAAAACTGAGATAAAATCTATTTTTTTACAACGGCTTATTTTCCCTTAAACTTTATAACAGTTTTACAATAAAAAGCTTCATTACAAATTCCCAGACTCCACGGTCTGTAAATAGAATAGAGGGAATGAAAACTCTGTATAATTTTCCCCGACACAGCACAAAGGCATTTAACATCACCATATATCTCTTCCAAAACACAAAGGAGTATACCATCACGAAGGAGGCTCGTAACTTCCAAAACGAGTCCAGACCCTAGAGAACTTGGGTTTCCAACTTTTCCTTTTCATTGTTTTCACACCATAGAAGTCAATGGATTGTAGGGTTCCAAGGTCATGGGTCTTACCAGAACCTTCATTTCCAGGTACCCTCAACCCAAGTTTTTTGTCGTTAGACCAAGCTCCTTCAGCAAACCAGCTTTTCAAACTGCCTGCCATGACAACAATGTACAGAGGTTAAAACTTGAATTTTGATAAATGACATAATTTATTTTCTAGAACATAAAAACAAAAAAAAAACATGAAAACATCTTACCCTCAGTTCGGAAATCATAGCGAGGGAACCAAAGGTGGTGTCGATACAAAGGAGCTCGTGGCTACATATTGGCAAGAAAAACCTATGGATGACTGAACACATTTGTTTTCCAACCATGGAAGGGCCGAAAGCGGTTGAGAGCCTCGGATCTCCTCATCTATGAACAATGCAGAAAAATGCAGATGTTTTTAAAAATCCTAAGTTCTTTTCGTTAGGGTTTAACAACTGGACAACACTTTAGAATACTTCACGTGATTGCATTAAAAACTCCCACCTACCTCCACGTCGACTACTTTTCCTTACCCACTTCTCTATAGTCAAAAAATAGTTTTGAGTTGAGGTTCATTTAGACCATGGTATAAATGTTTACTCTAAGATCGAAAGCCTTTATAAAAAGACTTTTCCTTTTTATTTTTAAGACCACCCTTTGAAACCTTGTTTCTTAACCTTTGCTTGTCATCTTAGGATTATAGATGATATGGTTGCTTGGGATAGAATGAGCCCCCTTTTTTAAGGACACCTATGTTATCACCAGATTAGAAATGGATTAGATTACAATAAGCTAAGTAAGACCCTAAGACCCTGTAAACCTTAGCATCGAGACAGGGTTGTAAACAAAAAATTAACAATTGTTGAATCCACACAAAACTGTAACATATGACAAGGTATGCATGACACTTTTAACATGATGATGCAAGGACGTCAACTGTAAACCACGACAAGCAGGCTTAAGACTTAAATCTTTACAATCAAAGAAGTAAATTTGTCTAGTTTTGTTGTCATACTTGAGATGTCTTTTTCAATTTGTTAAAATCATAGTTTAAGCTTAGTCCTAGGACGTAAGTGGAATGCAGGATTTTACCATAAATTTTCTTATGAGCTATGTTGTAACCTAGGTTTAGATCTCTTACCTAAATAAACCCTAAGTAACAATTTTTTTTACTTATGGATTTTGGAGTTGTTACATGTAGTATCAGAATGAATTTTCAACACTAGGCCTGAAGTTGGCTTAACTCGCATACAAAACAGGAAAACAAAAATACTGACTATGTTCAAAAATTGTTTATGTACAGAAATATAAATTTTTATTTTGCAGTAAATGGAATGAGTAGAGGACTCTGTTGAAGATGGATCACATCATAATAATCCATATAATATATATGTGGAACTAAATAATCAACCATTGGAATTACTTCAAACTGTAAAAGACTTAAAAGTTGAATTACAGACTGTAAAGGAACATAATGAAAGGATCCTAAGAGAACAAGAAGAATTAAATCAGATACTGCTGGATAAATTACATAACGAAGGAAAGAATAAAAGAAAATAACATGAATCTGAATATGAAACTATATCCTACAAGCGTAAAGGTAAGAACTTAAAATTTTATGATAATGAAAGTAATTGCTCTTCAGGAATTAAGGTTTGGTCGAACAGAGAAAAGCATAAATATTCCAATGAAAGTAGTGATAGCGACAACAATCCTAAAAGAGAAAATATAAACCTTATGAAGAAATTCAGGAGAGTTTAAGAAGATAAAACCCCCTATGTTTAATTGTGAGGTGGAAAAAGGTGAAGAAGTCGAGGCATGGTTGTCAAGTATGAAAAAATATTTTCAAATTTATAATTACTCAGGTAGGCTGAAAGCTAGAATGACTAGCTATAACTTAACTGGAAAAGCTGATATATGGCGGTAGGATATAAAAAGAGTGAAAAATATTAAAGAAAAATATGTAACTTGGAGGACTTTCAAGAAATACTTTAAAAGAAAAATTGTATATAAATAGTATTATGAAGAAAGAGATAAGGAATTTTATGATCTTAAGCTAGGTTGAATGTCAATGAAGGAACTAAGTAGTAAATTTTTAAGTTTATTATGCTACGTACCTTATATTATCGACGAAAAGCCTACGATACAGAGGTTTCTGACTTGTTTACCTCTTAGATTCAAGGACAGAATTGAATATGACAATCCAAAAACTATTGAGGAGGCAATGAGGAAAGATGATTTCTGTTATGAACAAAGCAAAAATAAAAAATAAGACATACCTAACTGGAAAAGTAAAAGAACAAATAATTTTGAACAAAGAAGAAAAGGCTTTAAGGCCACCAGAAATTTCAGAAATAATTCCCGAAACCATTCTAAGAATGCTTATCAAGGAACATATAATAAAAGTAATACACATCATAATTTTACAGCAGCTAAGAGCAGGGACATACCTAACAATTTTGTAAAAAATAATGAACAAAGAGAACCTGCAAAATGTTGGGAATGCCAGGGACCTCACTATGTAAAGGACTATCCAAACTGGAAGACACATTTTAGCAATGTGCATACAATACATGAAGAAGCAATTGTTGGTGATGTAGCGAATGAAATGCCCAGAATTAATGCATCCTTGGAGAATCGACATGATGATCACCAAACATCCATGGTTGAAATAGAAGGTATGATACAAAACAAACCTATTTCTATTTTGATAGACCCAGGTGCTAGTTTGAGCTATGTTTAAGCTAGTATAGCAGAAAGTTGTAACTTGCGTTTGAAAAAGTTTGAAAAATCTTGGTTGGTTCAGTTAGCTACATGAATCAAAAGAAAGGTAGTTAGCTATGTTAAAAATTGTGAAATGTTTTTGAGTCAATTCAAAACTCAAGTGAAATTAAATGTGTTAGCGCTAGGGTCATTTGATGTTTTAATAGGTATGGACTGGCTGGAAAAACACGGAGTAGTTTTAAATTGTTTTGAGAAAACATTTACATGTATTGATGAAAAAGGAGAAACAATTACAGTAAAAGGAATACCTAGAAAAGTTTCTGTTAGACATATTTCAACTTTGCAAATGAAAAAGTTTGTACGTAAAAGTTGTAAAGTTTTGTTATGCATGTAATGAATGACCAACACATGAATAAAGAAGATAAGTTAAAATTCAATGATATACCAATATTAAAAGAATTTTCAGATGTATTTCTGGAAGAGATTCCAA
Organism: Pseudotsuga menziesii; assembly: GCA_001517045.1. Lineage (NCBI taxonomy): Eukaryota > Viridiplantae > Streptophyta > Pinopsida > Pinales > Pinaceae > Pseudotsuga > Pseudotsuga menziesii. Next base: position 148,521 of record LPNX010519304.1, read on the forward strand.
GATTACCTCCGAAAAGATAATTTGATTTTACTATTGAATTAGTACCAGGAGCTGTACCCAATTAAAAATATCCTTATCAGATGAATATCCTAGAAATTAATGAAAATTAAAACTACAACTACAAGAGTTGATAGATAAGAATTACATAAGACCAAGTGTATCCCCAAGGGGAGCACCTATCTTATTTGTTAAAAATAAAGACGGTGCCTTAGATTTATTTATATATTACTTTCAGTTAAACAAGATGACAATTAAAAACAAATATCCATTTCCCCGCATAGATGATCCATTCGATCATATACACAATGCAACGATAAGATCTGGATATCATCAAGTCATAATTAAAGATGAAAATATTTTTAAAACTTCATTTAGAACCCGTTACAGGAATTACGAGTTTGTAGTTATGATATTTGGGCTAACAAACGCTCCATCATCTTTTATGTGTTTAATGAACAGTGCCTTGAGTAAATACTTGGATAAATTTGTAATTGTCTTGAAAGATGACATACTAATTTATTCAAAAAAAAAAGAAGAACATGATGAACATTTACATATAATGTTACAAGTAGGCTAAGATAGCACAAATTATAAGCTAAATTGAGTAAATGTGAATTATTTAAAGATAAAATACAGTATCTAGTCCATGTGATATCTAAGCAAGGGATATCAATGGATCCTAATAAGATAAGAGCAAATATGGAATGGCATGTTCCTAAGGACGTATCAGATGTACGATCGTTCATGGGGATTACAGGTTATTATTGAAAATTCATACAATGATTCTCGAAGATTGTAAATCCCATTACATCCTTACAGAAAAGGGAAAAATATTTGTATGAGATCTAAAATGTGAAGAAAGCTTTAATAAGTTAAAAGAATTTTTAACTGCTGCACCTATCTTAAAAATAATAGATCCAAATAATGACTTTGTTGTATGTACTGATGCATGTAATGAGGCCTAGGAGGAGTATTAATGTAAGAAGGTCATGTAATAGCATATGAGTCAAGAAAGTTAAAAATACATGAAAAGAATGATGCTACCTACGATTTAGAGTTGGCTGCCATAATACATGCCTTGAAAATGTGGCGTCATCATCTAATCGGTAGAAGATTTTTATTAATGTCTAATAACATAAGTTTGAAATACTTGTTTGATCAACAAAATATGAACGCAAGAAAAGCAACATGGTTAGCTTTCCTTAGCAAATACGATTTCAAGATCAAACATATAAAAGGAAAGGAGAATAAGGAGACTGATGCCTTAAGAAGCCTAATGAAAAACTGAATTTTATAGCTGCTGTTAGCAGATATAAAATAGAATTGGAGGATAAGTTTGAATACGGAGTAAAAATGGACAAAGATTATCAAAATTTAAGAGAAAAAGTTACAGAAAATAAATCTGAAAATATAAAAATAGACTTCAGTTGGAATGAAAAAGGCTTAATGTTGTATAAAAACATATTATATGTACCTAATGTACCAGAAATTAAATTGTTTATCTTAAGTGAAGTACATAAAAGTCCTTACTCAAGACACCTTGGTTAACAAAGGATGTTAACAATGCTAAGAAATGATTATTTATGGCCTAATATGAAAAATGAAGTAGCTGAATATATAGCTAGGTGTATAGAATGCCAGCAGGTTAAAGTTGGGCATCGACACCCATCAGGTTTATTGCAACCATTACAAATCTCATATTGGAAATGGGAAATTATCATCCTTGATTTCATAATAGGACTTCCTAAAAATCAAAGCAAAATGATTTTGTAATGGTAGTGGTAGACAAACTTAGCAAGGCAGCTCATTTTATACCCGTTAAAACTACTTATAAGGCTGCTAATATTGCCGATATTTTTACGAAGGAAATCTTTCGCTTGCATGGAATTCCTAAGGTGATAATTTCTGATAAGGATCCTAAGTTTAATGGTAATTTTTGGAAGTCATTTTTTAAAGAATTGGCCACTAAGTTAAATTTTAATACTACTTATCATCCGCAAACGGATGGAAAAATAGAAAGACTAATCAAGTTTTAGAAGATATGTTACAGATGTATGTTAGGGATCATCCAAAGAAATGGGAAGAATATCTGCACTTAGTCGAGTTTGATTTTAACAATCATTATCAAGCTTCAGCTAAACTTAGTCCTTTTGAAATACTGTATGGTAGGAAATGTAATACTGCCATTTCATGGTGTAATCTAGTTGACATATTAATGTTAGGACCTAACTTGTTAAAATAAATGGAACTAACAATGAAACAGGTACAAAGCAATATGAAAATTGCACAAGACAGACAAAACAACCATGTAGACCTTAAAAGAACTCAGAAATAATTCAAAGTAGGTGATCATGTTTATGTCAAGGTAAAACCCCAAAAAATCTCCTTTAAGTTGGGGAGTTGTGCTAAATTAACACCCAGGTATTATGGACCATCTGAGATATTGTTAAGAGTTGGACCAATGGCTTATCGGTTAGCTTTGCCACCTAATCTCAAAATACATAACGTATTTCATATTTCAATATTGAAAAAGTATGTGCATGATGCTACTCATGTAATCTATTGGATTGTTATTCAGGTAGAACCAGAAGGATATTTTCAGGTGGAATAGGATTGTATCCTCGACAAGAGAGAATTTTTTCTATGGAATCACACCATTGGACAAGTAAAGGTGCAATGGAAGCACCTTAGTCCAAATGAAGCAACCTGGGAATTGGAGAGTTGTATGCGGGAGGCATATCCAATTTTGTTCCAAGAAGACTCAGATGATACTTAACCAACATCGAGGACGATGCTAAACTTCAAAGGGGGTGTTTTTAACCCACCTAGAACTGAAAACATTTTATTTTTGAGAAATACATTTCTTTAAAAATTATTGTAAAATTTTATGTTGTTGACCAAGGATGGTCAAAGATGACTGTAATTGAATTATTTTATTATTTAATAATTAGAAGAAGGGACACCTATCCAAAGAATATTGTTGAAGAGTGTTCACTGACCCGCTAGGAGGAAGGGTATGTTGTAGAAGGCCAAAATGACAAATGGCAGCAACATCATTCACTTTCTAGTTGTTGCAAGAGGCAACATCCCTATAATTGTGGTCATGTTCCCAAGAAAAGAGGAACTGAGCAGGTGGCTCATTTAATTTCAAAACTGACCCAAAGACCTAGGAAAGCTTATATATACCATCGAATGAGCAGGAGGCTCACTACATTCTAAGATATTAGAACCTTGTGGTTTTGCTAGAAACTGAAAAGTTAAGCACATAAGAGGAATTCGTTGTGGGGAAAGCTAAAGTGATGTTGCTAGAGTTTGACTGCAAGTGTGACTGTTAAGTGACAAAGAGCACTGAATAGGATTCTACACAGTATCTTTGTCCTGGTGGTTAAGTGAATAGGCTCAGGGGTCCTAAAGCAAGTGATATTGGCTTCTTTCAAGAGACGGTTGGGAGGAACGGTCTTCTTTGGGTGTTTTTCCACTTCGTTAGCTATCAGGTTCTAAGTTGTTCTGGTTATTATTATTAACCTTAAATTTATTTTATGTTTGTATCTGTAGGATTTATGAATGATAAATATTTTCCAAAACTATTATCTGTTCTGTAATAAGTAGGAAATGTTTTTGTTTACCTATAAATTTATGAGTTTATGAATGCTACTATTTATACAAAATTTCATAGTAAAATCAGAATAATTTTATATATAATTTCTTCTAAGAATAAATAGTATACATAGTTAAATAGTAATTAGTATTTTATTTAGTTATCTTTTATAACCTTGTAGTTTAATCAAAAGGTAAAAACATAGATATCATCATTTAAATTAAACAATGAATCTCCTTACAGTTAGGTCTAGCTCTTTTTCCTTGGAATATAGTAAATCCCTCAAAACAAACAAACTCTTTTCTTTTAACAATATATATATATATATAGTGTAAAAACACATGACTCTGCCAGACAATAGATCTAGGTCTGAAACCTATAAAGATAATAATGTATATATGTATTTAAAATATCTTTCAAGTATTATCTAATAGAACCAAAGGGCTTAATTGTTTTAATAAACATTCAATATCTCTATAGCCGAAAGGCTTAACATTTACAAGAAAAAAAATGAACTAGGATTTAATACTTACAAACTAACATGAAAGTCGATTCAATCGATATACCAAATAAAGTCTATGTATAAAATCACATTAGATTTTTACAGTATAAAAACAATTTCCATATAAGTCACTATCTAAGAATGCGTAACAAGTCAAGGTTTCAAGGACCGTAAGGCCAATGTTACCAAGTATTTTAAATAATAAAAACCTACAGCGGAGTAACCTAGGCTTAACATCAAGGAAAACACTATAACCCAAACCGAATTAAAATCCCATGATGGAAAGAATGAAATAAATAAACAATATACAACGTACTATTTATCTTTCAAAACCTTATGACAAATTTTACAGAGTAGTATCGAAGGTTTCCAAATAATTTTTTTCAAAACAAATTCTTCCATGTTGTTTATTAAAACAAAATATAATATAGACAGTACTGAAAATTATAACAATTCAAATAATATACAAAACAATATTAAGAATAGTATCGAAAACTTAAAACTGAGATAGAAGCAATTTTTTTTAAATCGGCTTATTTTCCCTTAAACTTTATAACAGATTTACAATAAAAAGCTTCATTACAATTTCCTAAACTCCATGGTCTGTAAATAAAAGAGAGGGAATGAAAACTCTGTATAATTTTCTCCAACACAGCACAAAGGTGTTTAACATCACCATATATCTCTTCCAAAACAAAAAGGAGTATACCATCACGAAGGAGGTTCGTAACTTCCAAAACGAGTCCAGACCCTAAAGAACTCATGTTTCCAACTTTGCCTTTTCATTGTTTTCACACTATAGACGTCAATGGATTATAGGGTTCCAAGTTCATGGGTCTTTCCCATTAGACCATTCTCCTTCAGCAAACCAACTTTCAAAACCGCCTACAAATAAAATGATGCACAAAGGTTAAAAGTTAGATTTTTATAAATGGCATCATTTCTTTTCTAGAACACAAAAACAAAAACAAAACATGAAAACATCTTACCCTTAGTTCGAAAATCATAGCGGGGGAACCAGAGGTGACATTGAAGCGAAGGAACTCGTGGCTACACCTTGGCAAGAAAAACCTGTGGATGACTGGACACATTTGTTTTCCAACCATGGAAGGGCAAAGAGCGGCCGAGAGCCTCATCTCTCCTCATCTATAAACAACACAAAAAATGCAGATGTTTTTAAAAAACCTAAGTTCTTTTCGTTAGGGTTTAATAGTTGGACAACACTTTAGAAGGCTTCACATGATTGCATTTAAAACTCCCACCTACCTCGATGTTGACTGATTTTCCTCACCCACTTCTATATAGTCGAAAAATAGTTTTGGTTTGAGGTTTATTTAGACCATGGTATAATTGTTTACTCTAAGATCGAAAGCCCTTATAAAAATACTTTTCCTTTTTATTTTTAAGACCTCCCTTTAAAACCTTGGTTCTTAACCTTTGCTTGTCACCTTAGGATTGTAGATGATATGGTTGCTTGGGATGGAATGAGCCCCCTTTTTTAGGACACCTGCATTATCACCAGATTAGAAATGTGTTAGCTTACAATAAGTTAAGTCAAGCCCTAAGACCCTGTAAACCCTAGCGTTGAGACAGGGTTGTAAACAAAACATTAAAAATTGTTGAATCCACACAAAACTGTAACATATGACAAGGTATCCAGGACACTTTTAACATGACGATGCTAGCACGGCAACTGTAAACCATGACAAGTAGGCTTAACACTTAAATCTTTACAATCAAACAAGTAAATTTGTCTAGTGTTGTTTTCATACTTGAGATGTCTTTTTCGATTTTTCAAAATCATAGTTTAAGCTAAGTCCTAGGATGTAAGTGGAATGTAGGATTTAAAATAAATTTTCTTATGAGATATGTTGTAACCTAGGTTTAGATCTCTTACCGAAATAAACCATAAGTAAAAAAAAAAATTGATTATGGATTTTGGAGTTCTTACAATGTTGGTTTTATTTTATCAATTGGCTTTCCATACTTGTTGTTGGCTGGTAGGACATGTGCGCCTCCAATTGTTGACATGTAAATTTTTTGACATATCATACATGTGTTGGGTTGTAGGCATTCCAAATGCTAGATCGAGAGAATTCTTGGTTGTTGGCATGTCAAACATGTGTTCAATTATTCTTTAATTCTATAGTATCTTATAGTTTATCTTAAAAAACAATGAGTTAAGTTAGTATACTTCCCCTCGACCTGGGTGATTTTCATTGTAAGCAGCTCAAGCATTCTAGGTTGTTGGCATTCCTATGTGATACTATGCACCTCCCCTCCATTATAGTCATTTGACTGTGAATTCATGAGGGGGAAAAGCACGGGGGATTCACTCAATGAACTTGTTACATAGCACAAATTTTCATAGGATACTAAAGAATATCCCTAATTTCAATCAATATTGGAAAATTCCTCCTAAAATTGTATTGTTGAACCTCCCCTCCCAATATACCTTTCCAATTAAGAAAACCCCTAGTTTCACTAGATATTGTAGATATCCAATTTTACCAACCTATTTTTAATACAATCTTTATATCATATTATCAAGTTGTAACAAACATGATCCCTAACACATCTTAGTATAAGCAAACATGATGCTTAAAAAAATAATAGTATAATTCTAATAATGATCCCATTGGGATCGCAGGGTCAACTGATCGATTTGTAGAATTGGATAGTGGAAGACCCAACAAATTATTAATGGGGAAGCCAAAATGCGTAAAAGACAACCTATTCAAGATATCAATGTAATAAAGAATGTAAAATACAGATAGTCCAATCGTTAGTACAATGCTTAGACAATATCAAAATTGCATATGTTTCACCTAAAGCCTACCAATCTACCAATTTTATATCATGTAAATACAAGTATAGCGAGAGAGAGCTCATTTTTTCTATAAGCTTAATAAATTAAAATCCATAAAAATGCAAAATTGAAACCCTTTCGTGGATGGACTTCCCTACCTTCCTATCAAAACAAACATCATTGATGTTTGAACCCAAATGAACATAGAAAAATCCTCGTACTTTCCAATAACACCATATGATCATGTGCATAGCTTGAATTTGGGTCATTCACAAGATGAAATGAATTTCCTCCACTTCCTCTACATTTATTCACGCAATCAAGGGAATTAACAAAATTTAGTTACCTTTACTTGGGTTATATCTATTTTTAAAAAATATTTATAGGAGAGGGAAAATATCCATTGTTAAGTTTCCAGCATGCAATAGTTATAAAGATACACAAATGATGAAACTTATATGATATCATTTCATGGTAATGATAACACATAGGGTATGTAAATACGGATTTAAATTTTCAACTATGTTCATGTCAGTTCCAATACAATATTAAGACAAATGACTTGCATATAAGAATTGAAATTACAATTATGAATGTTCCAAATATAACTCAATAGAAGAATAAAAAGGGTAGAAATAAATAATTAGTCAAGAAAGCTTGAACTAACTTTTCTTGTTCTAGTCAGCCAAAAAATATTGATCTCAATTTTCTTGGCTGTCGTGGATGAAAAATTGATAATTATTGAGCAATTGATCTCTAACTGGAAAACTGCCAATCCTCGGCCAATTTCCCATCCTCAACAAACTATCAAGTAAATCTTCTAAAACTATTCTATAGGATGCACATCCATCAAACTTATGAAGTGTAAATACTTGACAAACTCTCATTATAGTGGCTTGGTCAATTTTACTTTGGAGTAGAGAATCAAATAACCCTTGAAGGTGTGGCATCCCCCATAGATTTTAAGTAAAAGGTCAGTTTAAAGATATCATAAATGCCAGTTTCAGTAACACTCTACTATGAACGGGTATTCAGGTTCTGCAACAAAAACAAGGTTGAGGATGAAGAAAGCATCTAAGATGTTCATACAATAACAATATTGGTGTAACTACAAGAAAATTTAAAGCAACAATATGTTGCATCCCGACTTCCTATTCAAGCTGAGCGAAAATACGGATTCCTAGTCAAAGTGAGTACCTTTTCAATAAAGAGAGAAATTACAGATCCTAAATCTACAACACCTAGTTCATACATAACACTGGGGATTGATTATGTCGAGCCATGAACACCATAATATAATTTCATTGAATTTTTGAAATCCAATAATGAAAATCCTTGATCATAGAGTACCGTTGTTACAGTCCTATAGAGAAATGCAGGTTGCTTGAACCCTCATCACAATCCACCTTATCTACACTCATCAAATTATTCCATTACTAATGGAAACAACTCATAATTATTCCCATAATGATATAAACCTAATCATTAATATCTCATAAACATTTCACTCATGGAAAACAAGGAGTGTTGAAGAAAGTCTTACTACATGTATATAAAGCTAAACATTTCTTTATTAACTACAACCTGCCCGAACCCAAACTAAACAAATTTCATAGCTAAAACTGCCTTTAATTTTTCATGGAGAGGCATTAAACCCTTTTAGCAGCCCACTTTGAAGCCATTAGATCCATTGCACTTTACCATCATTGTTAACCCTTGTACAAATGTGGATTGACTTCATGGGGTGCCAAACTACATTTAGTGGTGGCATTCTTCTTCTCTAAGGTTGGCCTTTTTTCATAGTTGCCTACTATAGAGAATCGGGAAACTAGTTCGCTTCAATTGAAAACCCAAAGCATCTCCATTAACATCAATTATTAGGTTCCATTAACATTAATTGCAAGGTTGTTGAACATAACAATAGAAGGATTGAGAATTGGATCAAATCTCATGATTGGTATGCCTCTCATCCCTAGCATAAATTGCTAAACTAATTGTTAAACTGTCAAATACTTATTGCACAACGAGTTCATGAACTTCAAGAACCGAATTAGATTTTTACCGGATTGCACACTTGTCTATCTGGCTATGTATATGGATGTGCATAAAGAAGAGGCAACTTTTTCTTATTTTAAGGGAAGTAAATAGGGTTGTCGCGAGTAAAGATATAATCTGTACACTTCAGAAATATCATCGGGACTAACTAATGTTCAACCTTTTAACGAAATCTATTCATACTTTGTACCGTAAAAACAACACAAACAACCCTAAAATTCCCAAACATTTCAACAATGTGCCAATCAGGTAAACAGTGAACACATCAATCAAATTGTTGACATTTTGATTGAAGAAAAAATTAAATTGATCGTACTCGAAGTTAAAAAGATTGTAATTAGTATTTAATAATCATTTGAATTGTGATTTTTTCACATGAACTAATTTGATCACGTTACATGCCAAGTATGCTATATGTCAGTATTCAAATGTGTAGTGATCCCAACACAGACAGCTGCAAGAACAACATGTACATAATCTTCTAATTCTGAATACCATTTGCAAGCAATCATGAATCAATAGTTAGTGTTTGACTGAGGAACCAAAAACAAGATAAAAAAAAGGATGCTATAAAAACATTGCCATTAAAAGAAAATAAAAAAGAATTCATGATTGACTAAAACACATAATTAACAAGAGCCACTAGGTAGAGCATTGGCTACTGATTTGTAGTAGCAATATGATGAAATATGTTATAACAACAAAATTCATAACTATATTAATTCCATCTTCCCCACCTAGTCATAGTTTTGTTTAGACAAATTAGTCCATGAAAATACCCGCATACAACATTTATATATACAACATAAGTAATAGCTCCATCACATTTTATTTTTTGGGATATTTATACCATTATATAATGGATTGTTAGTGTTTTAAAAGTTTTAATGTTGTTGATATAATATTTATAACAATAATTTTATTTTTTAATTATGATCTAACTAAACTTTGAACGAGCATAACTAAATTGTGAATTAGTCTATGGAATTTTTTGTGATATAAAGAATCATTGTCAAACTTTACACAAATTTATAAAATAAACTTAGTAACTAAAAGCATTTATTATTAACATTAAATAATTCTCCTATATTATATTTTAGTGGAACAAAGTATGTGTATGGCCTTAGTGAGTAAAAGAATGTAGAAATTTGAAATATGTCACTTGGATTATTGAATTTGCTATGATTCACTAGTACATATAGCTCAAAGGTTCCAGGAAATATTACCTGCACGAATAAGTTAAAATGGTAATTTTCGTGGATAAATTGATAAATATTTTGAAAAGAAATTGTTATGGCCCCCGATCATCGTCGCTATTGCGACGTAAATGACAATTTGTCTCTATAGGGATGATGGTTCGTCTCTATTGCGATGAAGAGACACGTTCGTCACTCTAGCGATCGAACTCTAAACATTTGCAAATCAACGGTCATCACAATAACGGTCATTGACTTTTTCTTATTGTTCAAATTTGAACGTTATGCATTTTCGTTATAACCGCCACAATCATTGATCTATAAATACATGTTCTTAAGACATATTTCATCAAATGTTTTGTTATAGTTGCAACACTTTTTCTACTGATTGTTTGATCTGTGATTTCAAGATTCCAGTACTGGTTTAACACATCGAATTTTTGATCTCCTTTGGTTTCCAGGTTAGTATTTTTAAATTATTTGTCTCCTTTAATGTGTAGGGTCATATATAAAGTGATTCGACTATTCCTTTTCTCCTCAATACTATCACATCCAAAACCAACATGGTAAGAGATGGATGATTAGGAGGTATTGATTTGAATGTATCATGATAGAGTACATAATTTTGTTAGGGAAGGTCCATGAGAAATAATGGGTTCGTCTTAGATTAATGGGTGTTTTAGGTAATTTCAAAATATTTGTAAAATTTTAGTTTTGCATTGAGGTTTGTGGTTAGTGAACTAATATTTTTACAATGAGTAAATATAATGTCATCAAGATTTGTCTCTTAATCATTGTCTGATTAAAAAAACATGAAGATGAACTAATTAGGGAAACAAGATCATTGCTTTTGAAATGTTTTATTTGTTTAGTTTCTTATTTATAGAGGGGTAAACTAGCAGGTGGTAATATCCTATGTGAAAAATTGTTTAAGCATTGTGATCCTATGTGGTTGTCAGAAATCATGTTTCCTAACTTGGGAGAACATAACCATTGGGGGGGATTTAAATTTTATCACTAAATATCAAAAATATAGTGGTTGGTGGTAAGAATAGACCCCCATACTAACTTATTCCTTAATAATTTGGAAAGGAGGGGTATTGCTTGTGATATGTAACATGTTGAAGTAAAGTCAACTTGGATTTACTAATTAGATTTGTCACTTTCCATGTCACGTCCTTTAATTTTTTGTCTCCTTTAAGATACACACACACACGCACACACATATATATACTCTATTTAATTTACTTATACATTGACTGAGTTTTTTTTGTTCTTATATGCTATTAGAATGTCAAAGAAATATACTTGGAAGAAAATAATAAGAGGTATGTTGAGTTTAAGGCAGCATTGGAGGTGAAGGGCGATGGAAAGTTTTATTTCCCTTGCAATGATTGCAGGGGTTTGCAAACAAGAAGAATTTTAAGAACAAGTCCTGATAAACATTGTAAGGAGAAGGGGCATGATGAAGGGGAGTTTGAATATAGTCCCTTGGTAAGACATTATTCATTAGATAATGTACATCTTGTAATAGTATTGATCATGTATTCAAAAAATGTTTTATCATTTTAAATTTATGTGTTGTATATTATACACTACTGCCATTACATTGTTTGTAATTATAAAGACAATGCCCCCTAAATGTCGACCGCCAGAGAGCTATTTGCCACATAAATGTAGTAGAAATACTACTTTACAAGGTGAGAAACATGGATATCATAATATTGAATATGAATTTCTTAATGATCCTATGGACGAAGATGATATTATTGATACAAATGACGAAGACGAGATAAATATATTGATCCAAGACACATTTTCTCCATTGGATGAGGACAACCTCCATGATATTCATGATGTTCTCTTCTCGAGAAGTCCCAAGAACCTCTTTATGAAGGCTCAACAAAAAATATTCTATTTTCTATATTGTTGTTGGTGAACTTGAAAGTTTTGAATGGTTTGTCAAACACTTTGTCACGTCCCCAACCCTTACTCGACGGAGAGGACGCGACATCATCTATCAACTCAGGAAAATTAAGCCCCATGAACATAATATAAAAATTGCTTGAAAATAAAACATTCATAAGTATAAACAGATGCGCAATGAAATGTACATGATATATACAGTGGAAGCAAATCATCCATTCAACACATTCATGCATTCAATATGTTCATCATAATTTCGTAATAATTCATAAGAAAATATAGTTGCAGAACTTAAATACACAAGAATACTTATCTTTGAAAGAAGCTCATCCCGCAACCAGATATGTCGCTACAATGTTCACCCAACCATAGGCCAGTGTGCTATTTAATCTCTCAACAACATAGCCACCCCCAAGCTGGGCATGATATTCCCCAAGTAATAAGGAACATTAGCATACTTCACCCATAGCCAAGGATACAATTAAAATTTAGTCAAGCCAACACAATTGGGTTTATTAGACTTACATGGGTAGTGGTTTACACTTATCCAAATTCACATGAGACACAACCAATCCAACATATGGGTTTATTAGGCTACCAGCCAAGCCATCCTTCCAGTTGGTTTTATCAGGCTGTCAAGGAGGTAGAAAGACTAACTACTAAGCTAATGAGCTCAACCCCAGAGATATGAACACTCACACCGGATCTAGCCTGATTTCTAAACAATTACACACCCAACACAAGGAAGTATTCCCTTCTCTGCTACACAGTCCCTCAGGCCATGCCTTCCCTTTTAGTGCTATTCAGGGCATGCAAAGAAGAAAACCAACCTTCTAGATTGGTCTGTGAGGTTCTTTCACACACCAGGTTTATCAAGCAAGTCTAGACACTAATTCCATTCCTTCAATCAATTCAAATGCCAGACATGTATGCACACATAAGGATATCAGTAGTGGGATTTATCAAAATGTAGCAGATTCCAGGGATTACATACACACACGGAAATTTACAAATTTCTGAACATTGCCGGTGCCAGATCGATGGCTGCAAAAATACCAAAATGAAAACATTGCCGGTCTTTCAAAACAAAAGTACAAAATCGAATTCAGGTCATTCTTGTTTAGGAAAACGACTAGCACATTGGAGAAAATGTGGATAGAACAAATACACACAGGAAAAAACAAAAGGTGAAAGGAAACAGATTTCCAAATAGGGGAAAATCGTGAAGGGTTCAGACTCAAAGTCGTTTTTGCTTGCTGGTTGCCACGTGAATGTAGAATTGGTTTTCCAAAAATGTTTTTTTTCAATCCAAATCGTGAGGGAAGGAGAAACACTGCCGCATGAGGGAAAAATGGACGTTTAGTGTTTTCTTGCCCAAGAAATTCAACAAAAAAAATTCCCAAAGTGGGGCTCTGCCCAATTCGAATTTCCCCACTCTTCCAATCCCCCACTCCCTCGTCCTTAAGAAAAATCATGCCCCCATCTCATTTAGTTGCGTTGACATAGCCGATTGTGGGTTTTAATTAAAATTGCAATTTAACATGATGTCCAAATTTTTAATGTTTAGCTAGCATAAAAAAATACCATCGTCCCAACTTTAATTGCCAAAACATAACACTAAATCAATGGTGGGGATTTTTCCTAGCTCCACGCCACAATTATTTACATCATTTATTTTAAATGCAAACAGGGTCAAAACCGAGGTGTTACACACTTGTTTCACACATATGCTAAGGTATGTAATGTATTAACTGCATCTTCACATGGTCTATCGAAAATTTCACCATTTTCCTCTATTTTTAGTGTTAATTAATTCATAAATTGGGGGGGTATAGTAGATGCGTCCTTGTGTTTGTTTTGTGGGGATTTGGGGAATCCACCTGACTATGTGGTAAGAATGTATTTGACAAGAGCCGAGGCATTTTGTGAAGGTTTGTTAGCAGGATTTTCATAGAGAAATCTTTGCGATGTAATTAAGCCCTTCTGATGTAATACAATGCTTTATTTACAAAAAAAAATATTTATGATTTATATTGTTTACATTTCATTTTTTTGTCAATATTGCAAATTGTTGGGTGATTTCCATTACCACCATCACATAATTTACCATGCACATGTTGAGAGGTATTCTTGATTATGAAAGAAATTGGAATGGACTATCAAGCTATTGATGCATGTCCTAATGATCATATGGTATATTATGGAAAATATGCATCAGAAAACAAATTCCCACAATGTGAAATTAGTAGATATCGAACTAATCAAGTAACAAAAAAGGTGCCTCGCAAATTTATTCGTTATATTCCCATAATTACACGTTTCCAACAGCTATTCAAGTGCCAAAGTATAACAGAATTTATGGATTTCCATGCAAAGTACAGAAGTGGATATGGTGTTCTTTACATGCCTGCAAATGGTTCTGCATTGAATAACATCGAAGAAAAAAGGCCAATTTTTAAGATGAACCTTGTAATGTTAGACTTCCATTGGCAGCTGATGGTTTCAATCCATTTGGAGAGCTTCGTTCTACTTACTCAATGTGGCATGTTTTCGTCATAAACAATAACCTTCCTCCTTGGATTTCGATAAAGAGAGAGCACACGATGTTGGCAATGATTATTCCATGTATTTTTTTGAAAGTAATTATATTATTTCATTTCTTTGTTTCATTTTTACATGAGAACACCTTTGATATATTGGGAAACATAACTGAATAGCATCTTATATTGTTGAATAAATTAGGTAAGTACCAAGTTAGAGATATGAATGTATATATTGAGCCTCTTATCAATGAGCTATTGAAGTTATGGGATGTCATCACTATGTATAACATCTCTATACCAATAGGGCATAAACAATTTCATCTCCATGGAATACTTGCATGGACAATTCATGACACTCACGAGTTAACACATTTTTGTGGTATGTAAATTTCTGTTGCACTTTAAATTAATATGTTTTTAAGGTAAATATCATGCATTTTTTATTTAAATTAAAAATGTTTTGATGCTTATATAACATTAATACATATATCTTGCAAGTCTTCAAACAAAGGGAAAATTTGCATGTCCAGTCCGTGGTCCTAGGATAAAATCTCGGTGTTCAATAAGTTTAGGAAAGTAGGTGTTTTATGGGTACAAGAACTTCCTCCCTAAGAACCATAAGTGTCGAACTACCAAGAAAACAAAATTCAATGGTAAAGAAGAGAATGGGAAGAAACCACGAAGAATGACACCTCACCTATGGAAGTTGGAATATAATAGACATCGTCATGATATGCAAATTGTATATGTAGCATATAAATATAATATTATGAATTTTATTTTTTTATTGAATTTTCTCTACCATGGGTGTCATGAATTATGGTTAATGTGTTTTCGTTTATGTTTAATATTGAATGTCATGAAGTAATGAATGGGCTTCCACGAGGAATGGAGAGTTATCCCATACAATTCAGTAGGTTTCCTTCCTACGAGCACCTACAAATAGCTCATTTGTTCGATACAATGCATATCGGGAAGAATGTAATAGAAATGATACGGATAATCTTAGATGGAAGGACTGGAAAAGATAAAATTGGAAAAAATTGTAGTGACATTGCAGAATCCAATCACGCATTGCAAAGCGTAATTATTTCCAATGCCGGAGAGGTGTACCGAAATATTATTCTTCCATGGTTATTGACAAAGCAACAAAGCAATTATATAAAGAGGTCATTCAGAAAATAACGTTTTCGACTGGGCTTTCGTCGAACATGCAAAATATCTTAACGAAAAAAGGTGATTTTGGTGGTGTTAAGACTCATGACTAGCATACATTCATTAAGGCA
>LPNX010519304.1:164693-189809 GCA_001517045.1 Pseudotsuga menziesii
TATTGATCGTTGTTATTTTCATGCATCATTTGTAGGTGGATTTCATCTAAACAAATCCATAAAGAAGATATTAGGGATTGGAAGAGAGAAATTCCTCGTCTAATGTGTGAAATGCAGAATTATTTACCTCCAGTGTTTTTCAATGCACAAGAACACTATCTCATACACCAATTTAAGGAGATTGAATTGTGTGGACCTATACACACAAGATCAATGTGGATGGTGGAAAGGAATTTGAAGTCATTAAAGGATTTTGTTAGACAAAGAGCATGTCCTGAGGGTTCTGTTGTGTAGGGCTATATGGTATATCAATCCATGGTGTACATTATCCAGTATCTTCCAAATTTAGCAAAAAATATCAATCTTCCTCGCATTTGGCATGTCAAATTCATCAACAAATTTGAAGGGAAGGTCCTGTTGGGGAAAGGTAGAACAAGGAAAATGAAAGGTAATTAGATGCTGTAGATTTAATTTATGATACAATTAGTTTTTCAATTTCATATATATCTTACTCATGTATTTTTTATTATTCCATCAGTATTGTAAGGTAAATTTAATTGTCTTTAATAATAGCTAATTTACAATTCTTAATTGTTATTTTTTCGTATAGTTGGTCACGTGTGGGATGCAATACATTTATACATTGCAAACAATATTGATTGGATGGAGGAATGGATAGAATGATGTTTAGAATTCTATGGTACCTTATCATGGGAAGGAGTGAGTAAATTGATTAAAACAGTGCATCGTCATTGAGAAGAATATTCCGGTGAACTTACAAAAAGGGAAATTGATTTAGAATGCGGTTTAAAAGATAAAAAAAAGGCAAGTATATTTTATACCTTGATCATTTTTTTCATTGTTTCCCATTATATAAATGTATTTCTTTTGTTTATTTCTTCTTATATATTTATTTGCTGAGTCGGGCATGATGCAGTTGATACACCACAAGGCTATGTGGTCCAATGGTTGTAAATTTCGCATAAAAAATTTGGGTGACAAGAAGAAAACATTCGATTGTGGGATACCTATAGTTTTTCAATTCACTAATGTTTCCTCTAGAAGTGACAAGCATCGAGAAGTATCTGAAAAAATGTACTATGGTTTTTTGGAAGATATAATTGAGTGTGACTTTAATTCCTGTAAAATAGTTCTATTTGAGGTCAAATGGTACAAGCTACGAATGAATGAACATGATCCTAAAAGAACTGCTATTGAGCATGCCAATGGATTTACCATGGTTAATACAAGGGCACTTGAACCAGGTACATAGGCTTATGTTCTTCTAATTCAATGTGAGCATATATTTTACTCAGAGGTGCCAGGTAAAGCAGGTTGGTCATACATTGTTAGATATGATCCAAGAGGAAGATCAGCCAAGTATAATCCACTAGAGGAAGAAGACAATGTCGAAGAATAAGGTGATGAAAATTAGGAGCAGTTGGTCGCTGCATATGTGTCAGATGAATAATCTAATCAAGAAGTTGATCATCCAAATGACATAGCAGAGTATTTTGTACTCGGTGATGATATTGATGATGAATATATAACTGAAAATGACAATGATGATGATGATTATATGAGAGATCCTTTCAACGATAGCTATTATGGACTAGATGATGATATAGATAAAGAATTTGATGATGATGATATTGATGACGAATAATAGAAATCATCATCATCATGTCATCACCATTATAATAATCACAACCATCATCATCTTCATCTTTATGATCATCAATGATATCATCATCATCATATTCTTATTCTTATTCTTCATATTTATGATCATCAATGGTATCATCATCATCTTCATCATCATCACCATAATCACCATCATTGTCATCATCAAAATCATAATCAACCTCATGTTCATCTTCATTGTCATCATCATGTTCATACTTATTAGAATAATAGGAATCATCATCATCATGTCATCCTCATTAGAGTAATCACAACCATCATCATCTTCATCTTTATGATCATCAATGGTATCATAATAATAATCATCATCACCATTGAAATCATAATCAACCTCATCATCATCAACGTCATAATCATCATCGTCATCCATTTTATCATCATCAGCATCAGCATCATGTTCATCTTCATCATCATCATCATCATGTTCATACTCATTAGAATAATCTCAATCATCATCCTCATTAGAATAATTGCAACCATCATCATCTTCATATTTATGGTCATCAATGGTATCATCATCATCATCGTCATCATCGTCATCATCATCACCATATTCATCATCGTCATCATCGACGTCATAATCAACCTCATCCTCATCCTCAGCCTCATCATCATCAATGTTATAATCATCATCGTCATCAATGTTATCGTCATCATCATCATCATCATCATCATGTTCATCTTCATCGTCATTATCATGTTCATACTCATTAGAATAATCACAATCATCATCATCATGTCATCCTCATTAGAATAATCGCAACCATCATCATATTCATATTTATGATCACCAATGGTATCATAATCATCATCATCATCATCATCATCACCATCTTCATCATCGACATCATAATCAACCTCATCCTCAGCCTCAGCCTCATCATCGTCAATGTTATAATCATCATCGCCATCAATGTTATCATCATCATCATCATGTTCATATTCATAATCATCATCATGTTCATACTCATTATAATAATCACAATCATCATCATCAACATGTTCGACGATTTGTTGTGGGAAAAATGTTCACATGTACTAGTGATAGATGAGAACCATGACATAATTGATATGGAGATATATCCTAGGAACTCTGTTCATCATGTACTATCTTCATTTATGTGTGCATTAATATGGTGGTGCAACTAAGGGGTTACAACTGATTGGATTATGGACACACGGATCAAGAACACCCGCCAGCAGAAGATCCAGCTATATCAAGTTGTCAAAGTAGGCCAACTCCTTCACTAGGGAAAGTGGCTCACAAAGGATCAAGTTCAACAGAAGTTTCCTCATCTCATGGAGGAACTCAATGCAATGGGGACCATTGCTTCCTAAGTGGGGAGGAATGATCCAGGAGGATATTGGTGGCCACCCACCTATTCCTATTGGACCCCCACCATTTTTTCTTTCAATTTTCCAGTTTCCTTAATTGTAGTACAATTTACTATTTTTGGCAGTTTTCGGGTCCTAAACTTTCAGAGCCGTTTTGAGGCCCTAAACGACGTTTTTTCGGCATCGAACGGTCAGGAAAATAGGAGTCCATTTTGGTCTTAATATTTGTTGTTTTTGGATGTATTATTTAAACATATTTTTCTAACGATGTATCATGCACGTCAAACAGAGGTAGTATGCTAAAGTTACGACCCCGGGAAATTGATGTACCAAGTTACCCAATGGGGCCCACATTCTAGCGTTTCACCTCCTAGGGTTAGGTTTTAGGATGTGTAGGGTTTTCATTGTTTCTCAATAATATATACGCCTTTGAGCCTCATTGTAACATAGAGTTCAAAGGCATGTAGCCACCACATCTCTTCTCAGAGATAAGCTACCAGCACTCTAGCTAGTTTATTTCCATTATGTATGTAAACAAGTTTTAGTTATTGATTAATGAAATGAAGTGTTATTTCCGCTGCATATTAGTTTCTATGGTTATTTGTGTATTTTGTTGCATTCCTGCATAAATCCGGAGCATGATCATTGATGATGACAATGACAATGACAATGCTTATGATGATGATGTTCTTGATGATGATGATGATGACAATGATTATCATGATGATGATGATGATCAAGATGATGGTGATGCTCATAAGTATCGATGTCGTCAGTTTCATCATCATTGACAATGTCATTAAATTTTTAATATAGTACCTTGTATCCCAAACAAACATCTCTCCTCTTAAGTTTAACCTGGTTGTTCTGCTACCTTGCCTCCGTGTTGCTGGAATAAGTCCCTAGCTTTATCCTTCCCTAAAGGGATGTAGTGGACATATTGGATTCAAGGAAATTAATAAATCACATTAAAAAAAAACATTAAAATATTAATAAACATTAAAAATAATAAACATTAAAAAAAAGCAAACAGTTAAATCTATCCATGTTACCTTCCCCCTATCGCAACAAACAAATTTTAAATCTTTCACTTACCTCACCTACGAACTAGGCCCAAGGTTTCAGAGGAGGTTCCAAGGTTGTAGAGGAGTTTTTTCAATTAACTCACCCATGAACTAGGCCTGAGGTCATAGAGGAGGTTCCAAGGTTTACCTCACCCACAAACTAGGCCCGAGGTTGCAGAGGAGGTTCCAAGGTTGTGGAGGAAGTTACAAGGTTGCAGGGGAGGTATCTCTTGTTCATTCAACAAACCCCTTCCTTCACACAACCAGAAAGATAGCTTGTGAGAATGGCAAAACCCTTAACCTGTAGCAAATAAATTTCTTGTTTGAAACCATTTTTATAGTACAGGTTCTTCCTACACACATCTTTTTATTGGGTGGGCGTTCGAATGCAACTCAGGTGCTTCCTAGATTGGTACGCAATTTTAATGGTATCTCGGCTTTGGGGGTTTTCTATCCTCAAGGATATCCACCCCCTTCATCTCCAAAATCTACGCAAAGGTACATTGGCAAATTGAGATCGAGACCCACAAGAAAAGATGAAGGTCACTAAGGCATCAGGAAAAGCATAGGCTAAGGTAGCTTCAGAACCATGATCCAGTATAAGTATATTTTTTGCTAGTAGATATTTCTTCGGTAAGTCCATTGCTTTCATTTAATCCATTAAATCCTTTTCTAGTCAAGGTTTTATTGATTGATACAGTCAATAAATTACAGTCGGGGTTTTATTGATAGATACAGTCAGGTTTTTATTTTTTTGTATGTTTATTTCATGAAAATGAGAGCTCAGGGAAATCCTGAAAGTGAACATCTCCACTATAGGTCAACATTCCTGATGCGTAGCTCTTTTACGATGGCTCCCCTTACCCCCAACACAAACTCCATCATAAATCCTATCCCTGGAAGTAATACCTATGATCAAAGAATGATGTATAACATGAATGAGAAGAATAAATGAGTGAGGAAGAAGTAAGAGAAAGTTGAAATGGGGATGAGAGAGGTAGTGAATGCGAAGATGGAAAGAACAACAAGGGATAAGGAGCCAAGTGAAATTGGTTGTCCGAGGAATCCATTTCGTAGTCAAATGATGAGTCAGAATTTGATAAGAAGTTTGATATGAATGATTATGAAAAGTCAGAAACTGAGCCTAATACTGAGAAATTAGAATAAGATGAGGTCAATGATAAGGATGGCAGGGATGCCTCCACATCAGATGCTTCAGCTACTCCCAAGAGGTGCTCTCTAGCGAGTTGCGCCTGCCCGATCGCAACCAAATGGGACAGTCCAGACCTGAATGAAACCATATCAGTGAGTTCCCGCTGGTGAGGCGATAAGCCAAGTCGTTCAGTTCCATGAACATTTTTCCTATGATATATATTGAGAGATACAGTCAATAAATTTTCCTTCACCGATTGATTGGGATGGATGTTTTTATACAAAAGATACATCACCTACTTCCTATAAACCCTGCTACTACATACCCTGACAATCAACCCCGCTTATGGATAGATGATAGATATACAATGTGGATAGATGCAATCAGGATTTTATCAATAGATACAGTTAGGGTTTTCTCCTATATTCCCTCCACCGATTGATTAGGATGGATGTTTTTATACAAAAAATACTTCACCTACTTCCCATAAACGCTGACAATCAACCTTGCGTATGGATAGTGGATAGATATATAATGTGGATAGATATACAATCGTGTCTTATCTTGTAAGGGATTTCACCACTTGTACTATTTGGCCAGATACCAGTTTAGTTAGGTATAAACATTAAAATAATAATAAACATTAAAGTAATAATAAACATTAAAAGGTTTACACAACACATAAGCTACAAAATAGTTTGCGCGTTGTTGTTACGACTTATTCAGGGGAATAATTGACCTATTGTTTCTCTATGATATAGTTATCATTTGGGAAGTATTTAATTGTTACAAATGGATTGATGAACCTTCTGAATAAAGAGAATGTTTTTTATTCCTATCTTAGGTAAAAATGAAGTTCAAATATTAATTTAAAACTAGTAGAAGGATCCACACTATCCATTCTTGTAGGTGTAAGTTGTTGAAAAAGTAGGAATACCAGTTTGTAAGAAAAGGCCTATGTTTGGTCTTATCCCTTTGAAATTTTTATAAGTTTTTTCATTAAGTGGACTTTTCAATGGGTTTTGAACTTTAATGACTTCCCACATCCCTTCTTTGAAATGAAGGGTAGTACTAATCCTTGGTAGAACTTTGTAATGTATCCATGAATCCTTGCTACAGGTCTGTTTATATGACTGAGGTTAACTACTAGAAACTGCCTCAAAGTATTTCTTAGGTGTTTCTTAGGTATTTCACCAATAGTGGGTTTGTTGCTTATATTTCAGTCTTGATGTAGGATACCATATGAGGGTGATTCTTTCAAAGAATTACGTTAGAGGGCCTCTCCCCATGCCACAAAAGTGACCAAAACAAATCCTAAACAATTCTACTCTCTCATCACTTGCTTCGGTGAACTTATAACTTCCATATTTAGCGAGCGTGTACCCTAATTCCTAAGCTATCACCAAGGAACATTAGGGAAATTTCTCATGGTGGAGGTAGACTGCATGTTAGGGCTCTTGTAATTATTGCTATAAAATAAATGCTTCCACCTAGAATAGTCATAGTCATAAAGAAATTAATTTTCCACCTATTGCATGTTTCCATTCAAGGCTATAAGTATTCCATTGAAGGTTATAAGTATGGAATGAATGTCCCATCGGGACTGCACATAAAAGAATAGACCTGAACATCCCAAGAATTCCTTGAACCTTCAAATAGATCAGAGATAGATACCTTAAATTCATGTTGTATGAAAGGTTGGACTTATATTACTTAGACTACCTATAATTCTAGGAGGGATGACCTTGAAATATTCTCCCATCATACCTACGCCTTGGGGACCTCATATTATAACCTATGTATTTGAAACATACTTTTCATCCTTCCTTTTTACCCACCCTATGAATCACACCTACAACTTAGGAACCTCCTGAAACTCTTCCTTTGGACCCTATGGCCTCATACCTACTCTTTGGGACTAGACTTGGGAAATCACACTTGTGGGACTATCCTAACCTATGCATTAGACCTAAACCTCATACTCATTGAATTTAATCAGCCTATTATGAACCCTACTGTCTGTATGGAAAAGCGTAAGCGAAGCCAGAGCACTATAGGTTATTTGAACTGTACCGTAAGTAACTATAAGAAGCTAATATAAGCTAAAGTATATCTAAGCTAATAATAAGACTGTACCTAAGGGATGGGGTTCTTGCATGTAAAGAGTTGGTACAATGGGATGGGGTTCCTAGCATGCCATCCATCCATACTAATGTTCTTATACATCTATTCCAGGTCTAATGACTATTCTCTGTCCACTCACTGACTCAATACTCCTAGGTTTCAACCAAAAGCTCTCAAAATGTAGGATATGAGATTATCAAGATAGTCCATGTCATGTCCCCATCCCTTAGACCGGCGAAGAGGATGCGAACAACACACCAAACACGGGAAAACAACTCCGTGAACATAAACATCAATGCTGAAATCAAAAGCTTAACATGATGCATAACAAGATGCATAATCCATCATTTTACATGCATAGTTACTCAATGCATAATTCTTCAATCACAGAGCAGAAGCAAACATACATTCCAGCATTAATCATGTTCATAATTTCTCACGAAATAGTATATATATAATTGCAGATATGGAATAGCAATGGTACTTATCTTTTGATGAAGAATCCCGCAACCAGCTACGTCGCTGCAACGTTCCACCCAACCATAGGCCAACTTGCTCATCAATATCTCAGCAATGCTGCCACCCCCGAGCTAGGCATGATTCCTCCAAGGATAGGGGTCAAGGCAGGCTTACACATAGCCAGGGGACACACTCAGCAAACCAACACGACTGGGTTTATTAGGCCATCCATAGATCGGCCAAGCCAGCACAGTCTGAAGACCAACCACTGCATACCAGCAGCCAAAACAATCCCTTCATAGCCCCGTGAAGAAGGCAAGTCAACCGGTGACAGTCGCAAATGAAAGGTGAGTCACAGCTCAAGCCCACAAGGCAACTCAGAGTCATTCTTGGCCCTAAGGTGGCAAAAACAACTCACTGCAACCCAAAACCAGGGGAATAACAGCAGCCCAAACACACAATGGATGATGGCAGCAATTCACAGCCCACAATCAATAGTACACAGCACTCCCATCATAGCCATGGGAGACTCAGCCAACGACTGTGGCAATCAACAGCCACAACTCACAATGCAAACAATGGAAACTATACACAGTCCCAAACAGCAGGGAACCTCAGCCAACGAAACATGGGGAAGATGACAGCTCCCGTCCCACAATGAAATAGCGGAAAAATACACAGTCCGATAATGGAGAGAAATAGACTCTCGGCATGGACAGGAGGAGAACACAACCGCAGACCACAGTTGACAACATACACAGCCACAATCGACATGGGGAACATATACTTACCACCGAAATGGTGTGAAACACACAGGCACACAGCCCATAGTGTGAATGGCTCCTGCACCCGAAATCTTGAGTGACAGCCACAATTTCACCCGCTCCCTGCGTGAGGAAAACTGACGCAGAACACCTGTACGTGAGGATAAAGTACGCGGCCAAAAAAATAGGGAAACAGCAGCCCACGAACAACAAAGAGAGCCCTCGACTGGTGCGTGAGGAGAACAGGACCGACCTCTGCGTGAGTGTGAAACAGCCAGGGAAGAATAGCATCATGGGGAAGATGGAGGAATTGAATGCAGTTGTGGGTGGAGTGGGCGCGTGGGCAAAGGCTGACAGCCTGCCACACCCACCACCATAACTGCCTCAACTACCAGCCATAACTGCCCCCCAACAACAAAACCAAGACGTTAAAGAGGTTGGTGAACAAGAAAGGTGGCAAACAAACAAAGGTGATAAAACATGGGTTTTTTCCCCATATACTAAGGTTTGACATCCCCCACCCCTTATCCTTCGGAACCATGCCCTTTTCATTCAACATTGCACTACCGTAGCTGGTTGTGGTTTTAGTTTTATTTGATGTGCGTATTTACATGATGCCGAATTATAATGTGCCGAATGGCACGATAAACCATCGACAACTATCCCCGTTACTGAAGCACACACACAACCAAATTGGTGGGGCTTTTGCCTTGAGCTCCTCACCACGATTAATTACATTTTATACATCATGCAAACGGGGTCAAAACCGGGGGTGTGACAGTCCAACTAGTCCAAATCTTGTAGGTAATGTAAAATCTAATGATTAGCCCAAGCTACCAAGTTAAAAGAGGTATCCTTAAAGTTTGAGAATAAAAAATGACTTCATACCAAGTTATATCTATATGAAAATATTCCAATATCCATGCAATATATACAATACAAAACTTTTAAACTTTTAAACAAATATTTCACTTAAATATGTGAAATGACTCTTTGATAGCTTGACAAAGATTAAAGTCCTTGGTCTTGCCGGTCCTATGGGTGAAAGGGCTTCGTTATCTACCTTTATGGTACACCTTGGTCTTATGGTTATGAGGGTTTCCTTATCTTCTTATTGTCACACCCCTGCGAGCATTATTCAAGCCCCTTGCAGGGATATCCCAAGCCTCTTGTGGGCATTATTGAATCCCCTTGCGGGCGTTATTGTAAACATTGTACTGGCATATTGTAAATATCGTGCGGGCATATTGTAAACATTGTGCGGGCATATTTTAACACTGTGATATTTCAATATGATATCATGCTTATTATATTGTAGCAGGGGGGTACTCAGAACACGCCTACATATTTTGTTAAGGTAAACATGATTGTCACATTAACACTAATTTTTTTCTTCATTAATAACATTTATTAGACATGGTTCAATTTTTACTTTTTAAAATGAAATGTTGTTGCTTCTTGTATTGTGGCAGGATGACTGTGGGAAATCCCCAATGATGTCCCATCAGCTAAATGTTAGGCTAATAGTACCTAAACATGATTAAAGTAATTTTTTTTATTAAATACATGTAATTTTTTTCACGTGAATTTTTGTAATGATAAAAATAAATTAACTACTTTTATTAATTGATGTCTGTAGAGCACACCACATCACGATGATGAGGTGGTCACTGAGGAAGATATATTTTATTCAACTGACCCAATGGGAACTATGAAGAAGGCTTTAAAAAAAGTCCAATCAAGAACTTCTTACACTGATAAAAATCAGACCCATGACTGAAGAAATCAAAGAAACAAATTGGTGACTTGAGGCAAACAATACTACAGTACGGGGTAAGTGGCATCTCTGAAATATTTTATGAACTATGACATATATTCATTTATGTTATTTTAGTTCTCTATTTTTGATATGATCTAATTAATTAAAGTTTTCTTTTTTGTAGGAATTTTTGGAGACAACACATGTGCATTAAGTGTAGTATGTAGATGTCGGTATTGGTAGTAGCAATGGTTCAACACAGCATCAATACACCATACCAATGAGGCTATTTGAATCTCCTGACAACAATTCCATTTAGATGCAATGACCTCATCGGATGTTGGATATCAGCGGGGCCCTTCACCCAATACTACTTCACGGGATGTTAGAGAGGAGAGTAGCATCAAATGTGAAAGTTGTTATCCTGGAGCAGTACGTGTGGTTAGCAAGGGATCATTGTCTGTTACATTCTTGGTGGACAAAGATTGTGTTCCAGTCAAGATACCAAATATTGAAGGTATTAATTAATTAATTCAGTTTTTTTCATGTAATTCAAAGCCACATACCTCAAATTATTTTTAATTAATGATCATATTGTTTTTGTAAGAAATAATGTTTTTTATAAGAACCTGCATGAGAAGGATTTGGATGTTTTTGGGCCCACCATTTGTACACGGTGGAATGCCCAAAATGATAAATTGAAAGATGATTTGATGAACCACATATTGGTTAACTTGTTTGGTGATACCTTCAACAAAAAAGGTGTCACCGCAACAACTGGCTTAAATTTGAAATATGTTAGGGAATATTATAAGTATGAGCGTCCTTCAACGGTACCATAGAAGAAGTGGAAGGCTCTCATGGATGATGCAAAGCAGAAGGAATTGAGAAAACACAGAAAGACTCAGCCAATCAGTTCAAGAAGGTATGTCACATATCATATTTTATATGAAAAATGTTCAATATACTTTTTTACTTTTAAATATATTTAAGTTTTGATATCTAACATATTTGAAACCTTTCATGGGCTCTCAAACACCTCTAAAGCGACAAAGACAAGGGTAGAAAAACATGGGTAGCACAAACTATGCCAAGGTGGATATCAAAAACTAAGAACATGAATTGTAAGAATCAAATGATCATTATTTGTATCCAAATTTTTTGTAACTGTAGCGAACAAATAATTTATTTATCACTGTAGTGAACAAATAATTTTTATGGTGTTATGCATTGCAGGGAAATGCTTTTCAAGAAGCAGCCACTGAAGAATACTTGATTCTCGGCTTCAAGTATGGTTTTCAACATGTGTTGGAACGTCGAAAAATCCTGGGGCAAACCCAAATTTCCCCATTGATTCACACAGAGGTAAATAAAAGCATCTGTGCATGTTCAATTTGTTCACATTGCTTTGGACTTGAATTATGTGTTATGTCAAATTTGTATATGTGATAACTTGAAACTTCTTAAGCATTGGAAAGATCTTAGTATGACAAATTGTTTTAATAAATGAATGGTTTCAAGCATCCACATACCAACTCTAATTAATCTCCTTTTAGACGTTACAAATATTGAGTTGATAATCAAATCTTTTAGAAGACATGATATGAGCATAATACCTAAGAGGTTTCCATTGATTTGTTGCCATTTTGAACCTGAATTTGCTTTTAGGATTTGTAATGGACTTAGTGGATTTATGAATCTTTTCTAAATTAATTGACTCATCATCAACTATATTCTATATCACTTTATCTATACATTCAACTATCCTAATTAACAAATTGTGGTGAGCATATTAAGAATGTAATTATCCATTCATATATTAATAAAAAATATGATTTTTCCTTTGGAAAAAAATCTAGACAATCAACAACATACTCCCACTTCTCATTATTACAAGAATATTGGATCAATTGCACAAATACATTACATTTACTACAAGGCCCAATAAGGTTGAATGCATAATCAACAAGACACTATGAATCCAAGATTGACAACTATCACTTTCAAGGTCAAGTCTCTATATTGACTACACCAATTGAACTCCATTGACGGTTTCAAATCCATATGGTTGGTTCTCCATGCTGATCAATGACAAATGATCAACTCACCCTTCAAAGTCAATAAGGGATGATTCAAATGGTCAACACTCTAACAACACTATTAGGTTCCCTTCTTCCAACCATCTCCCTCCCATTTATAAACTCTTAAAATAGTTAACTCAATATTGGTTTTTCCATATTAACTAAGCTTTATCTCTTGTTCTATGAGCTCACCACAATTCCTCCATTACTATAAGTTTACCATATTATGTTTGAATTGAAACAAAGTGTTAGTGAGAGTGATGGACAAGGTAATGTGACTTGAGTGACCTTGGTGTACTTGGCCTTATGTTTTTATAGACTTAGTCATGTCAAACATCTTACCAAAACAATTGAGTTTCCTCATAATAATACCATCATTTCAATGTACTTGTGTAATCTATTCATCAATCATTAAATTGAAAAATAAATTTCTTTTTTGGTTTTCAGGTTGAGAGCAACAAAAGAAGCGATTGTAGTGGTACCGAACAGGTACCACATGATGGTGGGGAGTTGCCTCATGTTGGTGGCAAGTGGCCTAGCCATGATTTAGGTATGTATGCTATAAAATAGAAGTATTTATTATGATTTCAAATATATAATTGATGACATGTAGTAATAAATTTTCTTCTGTGAATGGCAGAGCATGTACCTGCTCATGCTCAAATGGAAGAGGAACAAATGGCAAAAGCAATGAACACTCCAATTGTCTAAGCTAGTCATCCAACAGGTAAAGATCATTGTAATGATCTCGGAAATAATGAAATATGTGAATAATAACTAAACATTTATATCTATATAACTTTATTGTTTTTTGTAGATGATTCCCCTCTCCATCGACCCCCATTCCCTACTATTCAACGTACCAGAAGTATGGTATGGGAGAGCATGCCCACACAATCAACAAAAAGAGAGGGCACAACAATTTCAACGAGAAATGACAATGAATTAGATGTCCCTATCTTGGACTTTATGAAAAAAAAAATCAAAACAGAAAAAAATGTAGTTCTATACATTTAAGATTTGTATTTGTATTAGCCGGTGCATACCTTATTTTTTATAATGTGTGACATCTTCTGAGGACTATGGTTATCCTCAAGGGGATGGATACCCCTTCCTGAGTTAATCTGAGGAAGATGAGATGAGCATATGATCTTCCTTATCTAGTGATGATGATTATGAGCTTCCACTATTTTCATGAGACACATGAGACGTATGGCCACATACAATTGAGAAGGTCAGGTAACCTACCCTCGCATTGACTTGATATGCATGAGCCTAGTATGAGGTCATGTTGCGTTGTTATGTTACGTTGACTTGCTCGTTTACTTGTATGTAATGTTTAGCCTTGTAGTGACTCGTGATTGACCCTTGCATGCTAACGTTGAGACATACAACCCTTAAATATTGACGTCCATCATGCTGATGACTAGTGTGACCCCTTAATGGGGTCGTCCACCCTTGTGTTGACCTTAAGAGCCCTCCTTAGGTGCCATCCACCATAGCGCTACCATATGTCAATTTTTTGGAGTACTTTGTTGTCATTTTTTATTGTAAGTTGGTCGTATTGTTGTGTTGCTACTATTTTTTATTTGTGAGGGTTGGATGATCTATTTTGGGATATGTTGTGGTTCTGGGTTAGCTCCTTTCATAGGTATTTTTGTCTAGTTGAGTCTCATGCAAGTAACCTAATGCTAAGATGTTGAAGTCTGTTTAGAAGAATTTTTTCTGAGGATAAGGAAGCTCTACCCTAACATATTATGTTGAGTTTATAATTGGTTCAGATCTGATATATCATTTACTATTATATATTGTTGTCTTTCATTAACAACTTAGATCTGTTATAGATAGCTACTCTTATTATTGTTATTGTTTTAAGTACTTTAATGGTTATTGTAACTCATTGTTTCTAGGACATGCTGGACATTAAGGATAT
Organism: Pseudotsuga menziesii; assembly: GCA_001517045.1. Taxonomy (NCBI): domain Eukaryota; kingdom Viridiplantae; phylum Streptophyta; class Pinopsida; order Pinales; family Pinaceae; genus Pseudotsuga; species Pseudotsuga menziesii. The sequence continues at coordinate 179,070 of LPNX010519304.1, forward strand.
TTAGGATATGAAGGTATTGAGGGTACATTGGGTCACCATCCAACGCTTCATTGTTTCATTATTTTATAGGGTAGATCTAGTGTGTTTTATTGCCTTGTATGAAAGATCAAGATCAAGTCTATTTTGCTGGAAGGTGTAGCAATGTGTACAAGTCCATTTGGGTGGATCAATGCTCTAGTTTCCGCTTTTCTACATCTATCATCTTCAACCCAAGCATCGTTAGCACCTACATCAATGTTTTTTCGATTTTGTCCCTTCCTTTTCCCTCTATTTTAGCTTAAAAAATTAGGTTAATCAACTCACAAAATAAAACTAGTAAATTAACCCTAGTTAGTTTGCTTTCCTTTGTTAATTTATTGTTCTTTCCTATTTGATTTTTAACCCTAATTGAATTACCTTAATTAATATACAACCCTAGATAGCCTAATCAACTCTAAAACCTTAATTAATCTAGTGGAATTCTCTTCTTATCTTTTATTCCTATCCTCCCCTCCCAGGGTTTATCAGTTTTTCCCCAAAATGGAGTGGTGACTCCACTCCCTCCTTCCTATTCTAGTAGTGGGGTGCCTCACTCTAACTATAACACTACAAAAGCTATGTAATGTTAACTTGTATTTGGATTAAATGCGTGCAAATTAGTGAAGGCTCCATTGTGTTGTTTTATTTCATTATGTAATGCTTGCTATATAAGTTGTAAAAAAGGGAAAGATGCCCATGCATTTTAATAAAGAAAGAAAGTGCATGATTACTTAGAAGAGATAATGGGGGGCATGATTCAATCCCCATCCAATGCTAGCCTCTTGCTTGCTAATGGACATACTATTATATAGTATTTTTCTTAGGACTTGGTCATTTATGAGCCTCCTTCTCTTTAGCACTCAACTAGGAGTTGTGACCCGATTTTGGCGAAGATGCGTCCTCCACCTTGAGTTCTCACTCAGTAGATTCTGCCACTTGTATTTTCCTCTTGTGCGTCAGGAAACACTCTACAACAGTTATTCCACTTATGTCCCTTTCACTATCTTTTATTAATAAAGAATAATTCATTACAAATGTTTTATTTTTGACTTTTTGTCAAAAATATAAAAATTATAAATAAAGTTTTTTCAGCATAAATTAATAATAAATTATTACACTAAAGGTGTTATTAAGGGGACATCCCTCCTATGGCTTTCATCATCTTTCGATGGCCTATGGGGAGCCACACCCTATCCACCGCTTAAATTCCCTCAAAACATGTTGACCACTTTATCTGGCGCTCGTTTAATTGGAGGTTCCTATGCTTGCTTCACCCCCTTATGACCGCCATAACCTAGTATATAAGCCTTCCTTCACGCTGATGGAAATGAGGTGAGAGCTACTAGGTTGGATCGAGAGGAGAGTAGGTGGGAGCATAGCTCGATGAACTGGGGAAACAAACTGAGCTGATGGATAAGAAGCCTTTGTTTGCAGGGTAAGGGAAAGGCTTGGGAGTATTCCGATGTATATCCTGAGGCGTGGGAGAACTTGAGCTGTCGGTGGTTAGAGAGTGAACGTTATTAATAGTAGGGGTTATAAATTGAAGAGAGAATGTTATTAACTTTCCCAACAGAGAGCGCTATCTAGAATAGAATCCGCCCCCTATCAATACATATACGACGGGCATCCTAACCAAAACAAGACATTGTGACTAGGCCCGATCAATATGTCTTAGCACGGTAAGTCAAAATATGTTTAATAGTAGGGGAAGCCATTGATATTGACCAGTCCGAGATAGACATGCGTTGGGAGGATTGGAAATATACCATTATACCATTATAATCAGCGTCATCCATCGATTTAGCTCGTTCTGTATAGGAATCAAACTTGCAACCAACAACAGGCAGTTTATTGACACACGGGTTTTCTAGTTGGGTCAGCTGATAAGATTAAATTATTGTCGTTGATAGGATTGCAACGCATGGACATCCAAGCACCGAATTAAAGAATTTTTTGCTACTCAACACATGGACAATAAAATGAATGAAAACAAACTCTAGTACCTCACCATCAATATCAACATCGAGAGAGGAAAACAGATAAAACATCATACCGTTGTTTAAAACCTGCGCATCAATATAGAATATTTATTTCTCAGAACCCTTGTGTCTGCAGATTGTGCTACTTATAATCATAGAAAAACAACATAGCCAGCTCCTAGCTTATACGACAATTTTAGTGGAAATATTAAACAAGACTTAACCTTGAACATATTTTATGAGCGATAGATTAGAGGAACCCTAAGACACGATTTTCCAAACCACATATGAAAATACCAATATAATTCGCTCATTAAAATTAGCCAGGCATTAGAGACCTCCCCACTGTAAATTATGTGGGCAAACTAAATGTTAAAGGGAAAAATAAATATTTGGGAGATTCAAAACCTGGACTCATGGAGTTACTAGCATGTCCTAAACCCTGCGAGGCAAAGGGATTGTCTTTCAATCATGTTTTCAACAACTCATTCCTGAGAAAATTGTATGGGATTGAACGATTAATGTAGCGTATATTTCTAAAAGCTCACTTTTTAATTATGGGTTTCAAAATATTTTATATTTGGATTTATTTGGGAGAACGCCATGTGTCACTTTCGGACAGTTTAGCTGTCACAATAGATTTTGGTTTACCAAACATAATGGTGGATGTTCTTTATAATGATAAATTTGTTGGATTTATAATTGTCTTTCACAGCACATCCTCGGCTCTTTGTGTTGATCAGTGGATGAAGAGTTTTTTTTGTGTTGATAGCATAATTAATTCTTTTGTCTATTCATAGTCTTCATTATAATTGTAAATTTTTTGAGATTTGGAGTCATCTTTCACACCACATGTCCAAATATTTTGGTGTGTATTAATGGAAATCGTGAGCCATCTGAGCTTCTAATGATGATCAATTGTACCAACATAAAAAATGAAATTAAAATAGATCTCACCTTTTAATTTCAATGGAGTTCGGAGATATGTTAAATTTCTTTCATAGTATATTTCTTAGAACGTGACTCAATATCAGAATAGAAATAAAGTGTCATTGATGAAGGTAAAGATAAACTCAAGATGTATCTCTTATCCCATGGATTATCTGATGATGAATTTTCATGTAGTCTAGGACTATCTGACAATGAATTTTCATGTAGTCTGGTTTTTTAATAAAATAAAATATTATTTATTTAGGGTTATTTAAGTGAGTAGGATTTAGTAAAAAATATTTTATGTCTAAACTTAGTGTAATTTTTAAGTACAATGTAGCATTAGATACACATTTTTTGGATTTCTCTTTTTGGTTTATTTGATGCCAAAGGAAAGTACATATCTGGGAGATCTTTGACGGACTCGATATCAGATTGTAGAATAGGAAGATACAACATTGATGAAGGTTATGATAAACTTGATATCCAAATGTAGAATAGAAAGTTACAACATTGATGAAGGTTAAGAGAATATTAAGAGGTATGTATCATCCTTAGGTTTCATAATTTCAACATATGGTATGTGTTTGACTATGGAACATCTCGTTCATAGTTGTAGATGGTGTCTTCTCTTTTATGTAGGAGATCTCCAACAAATATGGTATTCCTAGGGTTGCCTTCTAGGAAATCAGTGCTTGTGGTTTATTTTCTTATTTCCATATGCCTCTGTTGGTGGATGAATGTTACATTTCCAATAAGGTACACAATTTTACTTGATTTTCAATAGCAAACCCCATTACCTTTTGAGAAGAATTTAAAAGTAGAAAACAATGAGAAAGAGATATTCAATACTAAAATTATATTACTACCTCACTACCATAAGGCAACAAGATTACAAACCATTGTTGGCTCAATTTTGTAACCATTCAACCCATCTGATGTTAACCGGTAATTGATAACTTCATTTACAAACGTTATCCTGCTATAAATTTTCTTGTGCTAATACTTGGTGATAACTATTTGAACAGAGGAGAAAGATCCACGTTATCAATCCATGCAATGGCCAACTCATCTCTTGTATTCCAGGGATGACAAAACTATGATTGAAAGATCTACCCACCTTCCTGAGAGTAATAGATTTATCGGATCTCATGTTTCAAGACACCAAATACCAGGCACAGAAGATGCTCAAGAATTCTTTGGTTTTTCTTAACACTTTCGAAGATGGATACACTTTCTAGAACCTACTAAACTCACGCCACCTCTTATTTATCTTATTGAAGTTACTTTCAGCTATCGAGGTAGAGAGGTTTTCATACTTAGTAATGTCGATGTGGGTATTGACATAGGAACATGAGTTGCAATTATCAGGCCCAATAAAGTAGGGAAATATACTTCACTTAATCTTATTGATGTTGATTTGCAACCTTTAGTGGGAGAGGTAAAGAGGAGTTAAAAACTCAGAATTCGAAGGTATTATAAACTCTTGATTTACTTATTAACCACAAAGGAAACACCTGTTCAATATATTCTTAGGTTACATCTAGAACAAGAGGGTTTTAGTAAGAAGGAGGTACGTGCAAAACTAGGAAAGTTTGGGATACCCAACCATAATCATCTCACCCCAATTGCAAGGCTTTTAGGAGGTTAGAAGGAACGTGTCTTTTTCACATCAATTTTAATCGCTAAACCCCATGTTATTTTGTTGGATGAACCCATAAAGTTTAAGTTGTCATCTTATGAACTCGTGTTATTTGAAAATCACAACTCACATATAACTAGGTAATAATTAGTTGTATGAGCTTAGATTGAGACATGAAGTTAATTGGTACAAAGAAAATTCATATGGTACAAAGAAAATTCATACAACAAAAGGATTTTCTTACAATATTACCTTTAAAACAAATCTCCACAAGTTTGGAACAAGAAGCTACTAAATTTATTAATCTGCCTCATACTTCATAGACGAATTTATTTAGAAATACTCAATTGAGAAGTACTTAGTTGGCCTTTACTTTTCAAAGGGTCCTCTACCATTATCGCAATAAGGTTATGCGAGCATTAATGAAAAATGGCCATTGAAATGGTTTTAGGCATTTAAATAATCCCAATCACTAGCCTAATGTGTAAGGCTTGGATAAACCATGTGGCCCCCACACGAGAGAGTTAGGGTGGTGTAAGATAGAATAACTTATAAATATCTAAGTCTAATTGGGACCTTTTCTTAGGTAAACCTATGTATTTGACGAAGGGAATTTTTCTCACATCGACACAAGGCCACATTGGCTATACAAAAACTTGAGTCACATTTGACTGTGATTATAAATCAATGGATCCATTCTCAATCTTTAAACATGCATGGCCCTAACACTGGGATTTTATTGTTGTCAAATGATGAATATGTGGTTAGTGACATAACTAAGCGGAGAACCTATCAAGCTTGCACACAAAATAATTCTCATAATCCCCGATGATGTGTGGGAATCATAAGAAGTAATTTAGTATGTTGCTTCCAAATGACAAAAAAAGGATGTGCTAAATCCTACATAAAAAAAGACTCTGAGGATTATCTTAGGCGTATCGAAGAATGATAAAATTATCTTTCAAGGTATAATTGCACTAGGATGTCATATGGTTCCCTAAATCCTCTAGGGCATTCCTAGTGACAAATATTAAGATCAACGTGGCATTATTAAAATCGGTTGTATTATAGTTTAATATGCAATTTCATTATAATCATTAAATTTTGATGAAAATTAGAATGGTAACTTTATATGTAATTAAAAATACAAAGAAAAGGAAATTGTAAATTGTAAAGCGTATAATGTTTTACATATTTATTTTAATTAATAGAAAGTAGAGTTGTGGGATAGAAAGTAGAGTTGTTGGAGATTGTTATAGAGAGGATGGAGAAGAAAATTGATAAATTGATAATAGAACTTTTGGTCTTGGCTTCCAAGTTTTATGTATGCAAGAAGATCTCGACCATTACTTATGCTTACTACTCTTCTTTTTGGGTTTCATTGAAAGTGGCTTCCAAAGTTTCTTATTACTCAACTACTATGAGCCTATGACTACATAAATTAGTTAGACTTGCTTTCAATACATAAAATTATATTATGTACATACATACAACTTTCTCTCATTTTGCAATATATTAAAGTTTTCTTAGGTGTTTCATTTCCCCATTTTGGGGCATGCTAGTTAATTTTAGGTGCATTACAGTAGTGATAAAAATGACCCCTCTAATTATTGGACTATTATGATTAACCCTCTCTTAGATAATTTATATGGGATTATCTTAGAAAAGAAAATCAATGAATGGCTAGAAATGGAAGGTAAGCGGGCTAAAGGCCAAGCAGGTTTCAGAAGGAAGCATTCAACCACGGACCACCTCCTTACACTTAGGATAATTGCAAAGGAGTCCTATAATAATAAGTCTGACATGTTTTGTTGCTTTGTGGATTTTAGAAAAGATTTTGATACAATTCCTAGAAATAACCTGTGGAATAGGCTAGAGGAGCTTAAAGTTCCTTTTGAGTTGAGAGTTGTTGCGATAAGGCTATACGAAAAGCTAATTGCAAAGTTTAAGAATAATGAGGGTGGAAAATAGATATAAATTGTAATATTGGTGTTAAACAAGGTTTCCCCCTCTCCCCTACCCTTTTTGGCATTTACATTGATAAGCTAGAAAAGTGTTTTGAAGAAGTAGGTTGCATCGGTACAATCTTAGTTGGGATAGTTACCATCCTCCTACTTTATGTTGATGATATCGTTCTTATGGAAAGGTGTCCTTCTGATATCGATAAGCAATTAAGAATTCTTAAATTTTTTTGCTCTAACAGGGGTATGATTATTAACACTGACAAGACAAAAATCATGATTATAAAATCTAAGAAAGACACTTATGAAAATTTTATTTATGATAATAGAAATCTATAGGAAGTGAATTCTTACAAGTATCTCAAAATTGATATTCATCACAAGCTCAATTGGAACTATAGCATTGAGAAAATCATTAATGGAGGGTGGAAAGCTTATTTTGGTCTTGAAATTAACTGTAAATCAGTCAATCTGGTCATGTGGGATAAAAAGAAGTTCCTCTTTGAAACTCTTGTCATTCATGTTATCTTGTATGGTTGTGAAGTATGAGGGTGCAACATTTCTAGAGAATCTTGGAGGAATATTGAGCAAATCCAAAAGTGGTTTATAAAGTTATAACCTCAAAAATCAAAGCAATACGCCTTATCCTATTCTCCCATAGAATTGGGTCTTTCCCCCACTGAGAGCATGGCTATGATTGGGTACCTGATGTACAAGCATACGATAAATAACATGGGAAACGATGGGATTCCTAAAATTGCTTTAAACTCAAGCCAAAACCAACTACGCCTCAAGCGATGTTGGTGTAAAGCTACCATGGCTTGGTTAAAGAATTGGAGCTTTGATGAAAACGACATTTTGCAGAACATTGATAATGTCAAAAATATTATTACTTCTAATTTTAAAGAGAAATTTTGGTGTGAGGAAAATTTAGCGGTTAAGAGAAAATTAAGATACTATAAGGAGGTCGTTAATCCTAACTTGGAAGATCAAAAGTATCTCTCGGTAGTAACTAGCTCATAGAATTAAATTAATATAGTCAAGACTAGAATGAACTCTCATTAACTCCATAATGAAACAAGGCGTTGGTTTATTCCTAAAGCTCCATGAGTGGAAAGGGTTTGTTATCTATGTGAGTCTATGAGCGTTGAGGATGAAAATCACTTTCTCTTAGAGTGCCTTGCTTACACCCACATTAGATATGAGTTTCATAGTATTTGTTACAATACAAACGTTTATAACCTCCTAACTTGCCGAAACTATAGTCAGCATGGAAAGCTTCTTGGAAAGCTTTTTGAGTAGAGGAACAAGATTTTAAAGTTAACCAAGTATTATCCTTCTTAAGGACCAAATTTGGTCTAAGTGGACATTAATCATCATCATCATCATCATCATAGTTAAGGTTAAATAATATTAGAAAACACATAACTTCCTTTTTATAACATTAGATATAGTAATATATATATGATATTTTATAAGATTAAATATATAGTAGTATATATGATAATACATCACATTGTTAAAATATTATTTTAAATAACTTTTAATATTTCACATAGGTTGGATTCTGTTTTTTTATTAATTATTTTATTATTAAAATTATATCATTAAAAACTAAATAAATAACAATAAATATTATATACTTTCTTTTTATTAAAAAAACAAGTTTCATTTCATGATTGAAATAAAAAATATCAAAATACGATTTGATTGGTTTTGAAATTATATATATATGATGATGATGATGATGATGGTTAACGTCCATTGAGACTAGACTTTGCTCTATCGGGCCTAAAGAAACCAATTAATTAGTTTGTTTTAAAATTGTATTCCTATGCTCAAAGAGCTTGGTGAGAAGCGTCCCGAGCTCACTATAATTTTGACAAGTTAAAAGGCTAAGAAGGTTGGTATTGCAAAAAAGGTTATGAAAATGATATCTAATGTGGGTGTATGCAGGGCACTCTAAGAGGAAGTGATTTTCATCTTCAATTTTCCTATTCTCACAAAGATGGCAGATCCTTTCCACCCATGGTGTTTCAGGAACATTCCAACGACCTGTTTCACTATGGAGCTCATGAGAGTTCGTTCTTATCTTGGCTATATTAGTTTTTTTCTTTGAACTGGTTAAGACAGAGAGGTACTTTTGATCTTCTATAGTAGGGTTGATGACCTCCTTATAATATCTTAATTTTCTTTTAGCCTCTAAATATTTCCCACGCCATAGTTTCTCTTTAAACTTAGAAGTAACAATATTTTTGATGTTATTAATATTTTGCAATGCAATATTTTCGTCGATCTCTCAGTGGTTTAACCAGGCCCTGGTATCTTTATACTAACCTCGCTTGAGCCTTAGGTGGTTTTGGCTGGAATTAAAAGCTAGCTTAGGAAGTCTATGGTCTCCCATGTTATTTATGTTTTGCTTGTACAACAGGAGCCTAGTCATAGCTAGGCTCTCGATAGGGGAAAGACCCACTTCTAAAAGGAGAATAGGATATGGTGTATTTCTTTTAATTTTGAGGTTATGCATTATAAAACGCCTCTGGATTTGCTCAATATTTCTTCAAGATTCTCTAGAGATGCTACAACCCCAAAACTCACATCCATACAAGATAACATGAGTGACTAAAGTTTCAAAGAGGAACTTCTTTTTATCCCACATCACAAGGTTTACTTCTTTACAATTATTTTCGAGACCAAAGTAAGCTTTCCACCCTCCATTAATCATTTTCTCAATGCTATAGATCCAATTGAGCTTGTGATGAATATCAATTCCTAGGTACTTGTAAGAAGACACTTCCTCCAAGTTGTTATTGTCATACACAAAATTAGCATAAGTGTCCTTCTTGGATTTGATAATCATAACTTTTGTTTTGTCAGTGTTGACAGTCATACCCGTGGTAGAGCAGAAATCCTTAAAAAGTCATAGTTGCTTATCAAGATCAAATGGACACCTTGCCAGAAGAACAATATCGTAAGCATAGAGAAGAAGGATGATGACTATTCCAGCTAAGAACGTGCTAGCACAACTTGCTTCTTCTAAACAAACTTCTAGCTTATCGATGTAAATGCCAAATAAGGTAGGGTAAAGGGGGAAACATTGTTTAACTCCTCTATTACACTTAATATCTCTTGTCCACCCCTTGTTGCTCTTAAAATTGGTGACTACATTCTCATATAACCTTATTGCCGCAGCTCTCAACTCGAAAGCAACCTTTAGCTCTTCTAATCTATTCCATAGTTTATTTCTAGGTACCGTATCGAAATCCTTTCTAAAGTTCACAAAGCAACAAAAGAGATTGGATTTATCATTGCGACACTCCTCCGCAATGATCGTAAGTTTAACGAGGTGGTCCGTTGTTAAGTGTTTCCTTCTAAAACCCGCTTGGCCTTTAGCCTACTTACCTTCACTTTCAAGCCATCTGCTGATCTTCTTTTCCAAAATAATACCATATAACTTGGCTAAGAGGGGGATAATCATAATTGTTTGATAATTAGAGGGGTTATTTGTATCCCCACTTTTAAAAATTGGGATAATGAGGCTCCAAGTCCAAGTTTTAGGGAACCCTTTCTTGAATGCTTGATTTAATAACTTGTGGATGTGAGGGATGAGGACGGGACCTCCAATTTTTAATATTTCTGCCTGGTAACTTCAATGTATTTAGATTTTTCATTTGCTAAACGCTTAACCCCAAAATCTATGTCTTCTAATGAGAAAACTTCTACCATTGTGAGCAAGGTTTCAAAGTTGTTTATGACATTCGAGGATTCATAAAGCTTTTTAAGATAGGAATTCTAGTCGTGTAAAGAAATTGTATTATTATCTTTTGTTTTTCTAGTTAGAATCTGCCTCCAAAATTTCTTAGGAGCCACCTTAGAGAGGTGTAAGAGATTTTCTTGTCTTTTATGAGTATATTGTATTTTTTCTTTTAGTTAGGGCTTTGTATATTTTTATCTTGTCAATTTTAAGAGACTCGTTAAGAGATTCCTTACTTTTTCTCCTCACATTTTTACAATCTTTATCATACCAAGGGTTGGTTTTTCTACTTCTTTTATTACTTGAGACTTCAATTGAGAACTTGTTAATAGAATGTGAGAGGGTTGTCGTAGAATTATGATAGAGGTCTTCTATGTTGTCTATTCTCGATAGAGGAAGCAAATTAATTTTTAGATCATTTAGAAAAAGATCATTTTTATTTCTATCAAAGATCAA
>LPNX010519320.1:0-33119 GCA_001517045.1 Pseudotsuga menziesii
CGTCCACAAGCATCACAGAACATGGGATGAAAGTCTCATGTACATTCATCATAGCTGTAATTGAGCACATCGGTACAATTCAACAAGATAAACTACGTTTGATATATGTTATATAGTTAATCCCTTAACGCCTGTTGAATTAGGTCAATCAACAAGTTCGATAAACATAGACCATGAAAACCGAGAATTCGAAAACTAAATCAATGTCAAAGATATGTTTTGTCTGATTCAAAAATAATCATGAGAGGTGTTGCTTCGGTCTAGTGAGAAATCCAAATACCAAAACGACATGCATCGTATTCCTCATTCATTCAAATTTGGGATCAGGTGTAGTTGCATCTTAAGAGGAAACTATTTGTTAGATTTCATAGGAATGCCAACACTTTACGATATGTTCCTTGCATTATTCTTGAGAAAGTTCGGGAAAATGATTTTTAAGCTCCACATTCCAACATATATGGGTTTGCATCCTATAATCAATGTAGACTTTATTTGATTGTATTTTCCACAAATTTTATAATAGATAAACTTAAGTCTTGAATATCTAGAAGACATCCATACATATGTGCAATAATCCCTTACCATCAACACCATTGTTGGAAATCAAGAACACCACACAAATATGCAAACAATTCCCTTGTCTTAGGTGACCAAAGCAGGACAAATCCTAGCTCAAGGAAAGTGATATCCTCTCACCAAATTGGAGCAAAATTTTACTAATGTGATTAGGCATGAAATCAGGACCTTTGCGACATAACAGGGAAGGTTTAATCCATTCTAGGGCTCTGTTGGTTCCCTGAACAACTTCCTAGTCCCATTCAACTCCTTGGTTTGATCTGAGTCAAATTGACTCAGTCGAGCTTACAGATCTAACGATATATAGACTATGTTGACAGACACAATCTTATACAATATTTATTCATCATACATGCCCTATATAATTTGATGACTCCAACGCATGTGAGATGACTTTCTAAACAATCAAAAGGCATCAAGAGGATTCGTTCAATGTGACAACAATGTCTCTTCATGTTCTTCTGGCCAATAGATGCGAAGAAGATGGTTGGTCTCCTCAATCACATTATACCTTCATCTTTCTAGAACTAAAACATGATCAGTGCAAACCCAAGAATCCCTCATATTTGTATATATACTTGTATGGCGATATATGAGAGGGGTTCTTGTTCTTAACTGCACTAAGATGAGTCCCGAAAGAGAAGGGTCGATTAGTTACTCATGGTTCCTTCATTTCACATCTATTCATGCAAAATCATATATTTTGACTCAGCACACATTGATATAGGTTGGTTTATGGGGTTAAGAGGCTTACGACACACATATGACTACTAAAACAAACATGGGCTTTCACCATTGAGGTTTCTCCATTATTAATTCTTGACTTGAATTTTCATGTGATTTGTAATGTCTTGTACTTTCAATAATTTTTGTTTGGTTATTATACACATTGGTTCTTGTTCAGTCTATTATTGTTCACTCCCACTAGAAAAAATCTTCTTTCATTCAATTGACTCCATTTTTCTCTTGTTGACTCCCTCGACGACATTGATAAATTCAATATTGTTGGACTTACGATTATTGTTAGACTAAACCCACGGGTGTTAATCTCCACTACAATCTCCAGATTTAGGATCAAAGGAGGCGGTTATTCCATGTTATGAACTCATTGGGAGTGTTGAACCAAATTTCGAACAATCCCCCCCCCCCCCGTGCACGAGTTGCGTGGGTTTCAAACAATTGACCTATAGCTCTGATACAATTTGTTGGACTTATTATTGCTGTTAGAACAAAACCCCCAGGTGTTAATATTTCCTACAATATCTATAGTTAGGATCTCGGGAGGCGGTTACTTCATGTCATGAAACTCACACTGTGGGTTGAACCCAATGTCCAAGAAACATAGACTGTAAAATATAATATATAACAAAGAGAGGTCTCAATAATGAAGAAGGTTCGAATAATGAATCAAGGCTACTCACCATGTCGATTTATTATTATAACAAGCTTCCATCAATCCACTATCTCCTCAGTGTAATGAAATCAAAGAGATTCCTCTCCTAGAGAAAGACAATAGGATGATGGACGAGATCAATGGGTCCCCCTTGATGTTTATTGTGGTTTTTAGTGAGATTTTTATTGAATTGAAGCTAGGACATGTGCCATTTACCACTATTTTTTTTAGGAAAATTCTATCTCATGTTATTATGTTTAAAGGAGACAATTTTCTAATCGAATACAATACCAATGCAATTTGTCACTAGTATTTGAGGAAATATTGTCTAAAATGAGCCTTTTTTTTAATTGAAACTAGGACCAGGGAAATTTGGCACAAGGATTGAGAAAATAACATCTCATATGTGTAGTTTATTTTTCTCTTCACAGTTGAATGTTATTTTTTGCCTTGAATGCGTTGATCTACAGTTATTGTTCATGCATGATTTTCTCCTATTCTTTCAGCGATATAAGATATGAATAGGGCATCCCTATTGTTCTGTTCCACTTAATTTATGTTTCCCAAAGACATTTTTCTCCTCCCCACCCAAAATAACAGTTTAAATCCCCCAGCATCATTTAGAACTCACTACATGCACCATAGGTTTTAGTTGCAAATCTAGTAAATGAAAGCATATATGAATCCCTAAGAAACGTTACAGGGACAAACTAAGTAATTCTAGATCCCAAACTTAGGGTATCCTCCCTTAACTCAAGGATTGAATCAATTCTCTAAAGTGGAGTGGGAAGGTGCATCATGCATAACCCTCGTTAGCCTTGCAACCCTCTTTGAGCATCAATTGCTTATTTTATGAGATGCATCCATGCCTTAAGAAGAGAAAATAATTGAGGGGTACAACACGAGGAACAATGGATCCAATAGACAAAAATATGGTCTATGTAGCCATTAACTATCATCATCATCATCGTTAGATATTGAAAATAATAATAATAATAAAATTAACAAATTTTAAAATATAATAAAAAAATATTTAAAGTAACATATTGTGTTTCTGATTGAATAACATGTTTATTTATAAACAAAATTATAAATAGATTGATTGATGGTTGAAAATCTTAAAAACAATCTTAGAATAACATAAATTATTTACAGAGATTGAATAGTTTGGGTGCCACCATGGGGAATTTGAGGGTACTAAATCTATTTATGAATTTATAAATACAATTTGAACACTTATAAATTTGGATTTTTTGAAAACACTGAAACTCACAATCAAATAAAAAACATAGAAGAAATCAACTAATCTCATTAAAAATATATAGAATTCATTGGCATAACTTGGTTCATTTATTTTCATTGCATTAAAACAACTCATCACTCTTCTCTTCTCATTATTATAGTCCACCTAAAGAGAGCACATCATCAAGAAAACACATATAACTAATATTTCATAGTAATGGTCGAAACACTTTATGGAGGAATTCATGCCTCCAACTCTCCCTTTATGTTTTGTCATTTAAACAATAATTTTTACAACGTATGACGTATTTGATATATATATTTAAATCATTAAATATCTAAAAATAATTAACAGCATATTACATACAATATTTCAATTTTTAACTCTATTAAAATATTGTAAATGCATGAAGAATACCATTAACCCAACTAAAACCCTTCAAATCCATCATTGTCTCAACTAGGAACTTAGTCACTATAATAGCAAATATATATAAAAGAAGAAAATCAAAATACAATGTTTGATATAAAACTTTCACATCACTAATTCAATTAATAAAAAATTTAAACATGAAGAGATGCATAAACCCAACTAAAAGCCTTTACACAATATATATCATATCTTCGCTGAATAGCCTATGTCCTTCCTTCCTATTGCCGATGTTGCTTGGCATTGCGTCCCTTCAAATATGGAGGTAGGTTGTTGAAGATAAAGAAAGATGTTATGAGTGGTTAGCTAGAAGAGAAGAAAATGATAGGGGAATCTTTTTCATAAAAAACATTAGAGTCTAATTAAATTTTAAAAACATTGATTTAATAGAAATGAAAAATTAACAAAATGGATGATGATTGCATTGAGAGGAATGATCAAATATTTTTACTATAATTTTTTTCTAATTTACATCTCAAAAAATTGCATCCCTCTAAGCTATTTTTTGCATTTGAGTTTAACATAAATCTATGTTTGGTAATAAAATAAATGAACTTATATTCATGTTAACTTTATAAAATACTATTAATCAAATCTATTAAAATTTAAACTCTAAAGACATATAATTGACCAACTTATCCAATAAATCCTATAGCATATAGGTTGTCACTCTTCTCCTTTTACATCTTGTACAAGAATCTAGAATTTTTTCGAAAGAAACAACAAAGGACCAAACAGGTTTAGTTTCCAATCTATTGGATGTAAGAGGATTTAGAGTGAAAAACACAATGGAAAATAATTTTTTAGACTTAAACTTTGCTTGTGCCATTTGAGCAATGCCATGAAAGAGTAGCGCATGTCTTTTCTTCCCTTATTACAAAACATGAACGCACAAAGTTGTTTTATTTAAAGAAGAGAACCAGTGGATGATTGAATTGGACAAAAATTAAGACAGAGCTTTATGAAACTACAAGTATTACCATACACAGATTTATTTAAAGGAAAGAATAAGTAAGTGGATGAAATGAAAAAAAAAATAGCAACTAACTAACTAGGTTTAGGCTCTCCAAAATTGTGAAAATCGCATTTGAAACTACAAGTATTATCATACACAGATTTATTTAAAAGTAAGAATAAGTGAGTGGATGAATTGGAAAAAAATAGCAACTAACTACTAACTAGGTTTAGGCTCTCCAAAACGGTCAAACTTGCATTTGACTAAGATACTGTGAACTACGGCCAAGTAGGTTTAATTTCACAAAAACTGACAAAATTGCATTTGACTCTAAGGTTTAAGCTCCCCAAAACCGTAAAACTTGCATTTGAGGAAGATGTGGCAAAATACTGTCAATGAATGAATGACATGTAAGCTATGAAAAACTGAGGGTTTCATTCCTATCAGATAGGCTGCCAAAACTATTTTGAACATGGAATAGCTTAGGGAAAAAAATCCCACCAACAAAATACTCTAAAGATTGTGCCGCTCTAAACCAACCCAAACGCTATAAAAATGGATCAAAGTTCTGGATGACCACGAACTTTGTCATGCTGTATTGAAAAATGGATCAAAGATAGGGATCCCTGGCAGTTTTACTTGTTAGAAAGATACAAGATTAACTACACTTCACACTTTCAAAAATGCCATAGATACCAATAGTACAGGTTTCAAGATCGTGGAAAAGTAATTAGTGAATAATCTTTCAACGACAAAACTTCAAAATAAATCAAAATTGCCATATATACCTGTTCTACGCTTCAAGATCATGGAAAAATTAATTAATGAATCAACAACAACAGGAAATTCAAAATCAAAGAAATAGCAGCAGAGACACGTTCAACACGCAGACATGTTGATGATTCGTACAAATCTAAAGTGCTAGAGAATACCAGTCGCTCCTAAAACGAGGACTGGTTCTACAACTTTGAATACTCCTGTAACAATATGAATCAATCACTCTAAAAGAACTACGACCACCACTGAGAGGATGGCGTTTCGATCGTCCAATTCCTTGAAGAAACTTTCAGGGTATGAGAGGTAGTAAAACTGAGATCATGGCCGGTTGTATTTCCGTGCCTGGCTGGTGACCAAGAAAGATATATACAACTGTATGAATCAACCAATCAATCAATAGATTTAAACTATCAAGGTGTTTTAGGTCATAATATTTTAAATTTGTTTACCAGCAAGTGGTAGAAAATCACCTTCTCCTTTTCCTATATGGTCTCAAGCTTCTGTCTCCAGCATGGACCTCTTCCAACTGGCACATATTTTTGTTCAATTCCTTCACCGTATAAGGATACAGGGATAACCAAGTGGGACACTCTCAGCCTAACGTGAATTTCCTTTCCAACGTTTCTCAGCCTCAGCATGGTTACATGAAAATCCGCCATCGAGTCCCATAACATTTTGTATCGTGGGATGTTCCATTCAAAATGCAAATAAATAGCTGTCAAGGTCAAACAAAAATAGCTATACTAGTTTTCTTCAATTCCTTCACCCATGAATTCATTCTTAAAAATACCACAACCTCTTGATTCTTGCATTTCCGTGCCTTTATTTTTCATAAAGAAAGAAAAATATGGCTTTCATGGAGTTGCATTTCAAAAAGAAAATAAGAAGGATTGACAAATCAGTAACAGTGGGAAATATCGGAAGAATTGGAAAAATCATTGAAAAATTCATTGGCATTCAGTCTCAGACATTGTACATCCCGCAGATAATTACAACCATTTCTCCCGACGAAGAACATAAGGTAGGAAACCTTACCTTGCTCGCTTCGCACAATGGAACGCCCCTCTGCTCTCTACGGGCCGTTTGAGATAGAAAAAAATGACCAGGGCCGAGGCCCCATCAGAGTGTCGAGAGAATTTGTTACAAAGCTCAACATTGATGATCTAGCGGGCCGTGCACGTAAAGAGAAGTTGGTATGCTCCGGAGGCAAAGGCTGGAGGCCAAACACTTCAGACCATTTTGGAAGATATGCAATAATGAATTGCAGCATTGGGAAGTCAAGTCAATTGTGCAAATTGACTACCCAACACTGCAATTCAGTATTGGATATATTCAAAAATGGTCTCCAGCGTTGGCCTTTGGAGCGTACCAACTTCTCGTGACTTGCATGGCCCCGTCCATCATCAACGTTGAGCTTTGTAACAAATTCTCTGGACACTCTGATCCAGCCTCGGCCCTCGTCGTTTTTCTTTATCTCGAATGACTCGTAGAGAGCAAGGTGACATGTTATCGGTTCAGCTGAATGGCCGTAATTATCTTCCATATGTGTATGTACAATGTTTGAGACTGAATGCTCAGCGAATTTTTGGACGAATTTTCCACATTTTTCGATGTTTACCACTGATACTGGTTTGTCAATCCTTCTTGTTAAAATACAACACCATGAAACACTTGGCCATATCTTTTCTTTTTTTATGAAAAATATAGCCATGGAAATTGAAGAATCAAGAGGCTCGTTTTTTTAATCGAACAAAAATAGTACAGCTATTTTCGTTTGACCTTGACAGCTATTTATTTGCATTTTGCATTTTGAATGGAACATCCCACGATACGAAATGTGATGGTACTCATGTAATCACGTTGAGGCTGAACAACCTTGGAAAGGAAACGCACGTGATTATCCGACATCATTATCCCTCCATCCTTAGTGGGTGAAGGAATTGAAAAAAAAATGTGAAGGTTGTGTTTCAAGGTTGATTAGTTCTTAAAATTGAGGTTGTGTTTCTGGATTGGTTGATAACAAAGGAAGAAATTTATGTGCAGCTATGTGTGTTTCTTAGCATTGCACAGTAAAACAAGAAGGACGATAAATAGATGGAGCATGTCTTTTCTTCCCTTATTACCGAACATGAAGGCACAAAGTTGTTTTATTTAAAGGAGACTGAAGGTTGTGTTTCAGGGTTGGTTAGTTCTGTAAATTGAGGTTGTGTTTCCGGATTGGTTGATAAAAAGGGAAGAAAGATATGTGCAACTATGCGTGTTTCTTAGCATTGCACAGTAAAACAAGGAGGACGATAAATAGATGGAGCAGGTCTTTTCTTCCCTTATTACCAAACATGAAGGCACAAAGTTGTTTTATTTAAAGGAGAGAACCAGTGGATGATTGAAGTGGACAAAAATTAAGACAGAGTTTTATGAAACTACAAGTATTATGATATATAGATTTATTTAAAAGAAAAGAATAAGTGAGTGCATGAATTGAAAAAAAATAGCAACTAACTACTAACTAGGTTTAGGCTCTCCAAAATTGTGAAAATTGCATTTGAAACTACAAGTATTATCATACACAGATTTATTTAGAAGAAAGAATAAGTGAGTGGATGAACTGGAAAAAAAATAGCAACTAACTACTAACTAGGTTTAGGCTCTCCAAAACTATCAAACTTGCATTTGACTAAGATACTGTGAACTACGGCCAAGTAGATTTAATTTCACCAAAACTGACAAAATTGCATTTGACTCCGAGGTTTAAGCTCACCAAAACCGTAAAACTTGCATTTGAGAAAGATGTGGCAAAATACTGTCAATGAATGAATGACATGTAAGCTATGAAAAACTGAGGGTTTCGTTCCTATCTGATACGCTGCCAAAATTATTTTTAGCATGGAATAGCTTGGGGAAAACAGCCCACCAACAAAATACTGTGAAGATTGTGCCGCTCTGAACCAACCCAAATGCTATAAAAATGGATCGAAGTTCTGGATGACCACGAGCTTTGACATGCTGGATTGAAAAATGGATCAAAGATAGGGATCCCTGGAAGTTTTAATTGTTAGAAAGATACAAGATTAACTACACTTCACAGTTAAAAAAATGCCATAGATACCATTAGTACAGGTTTCAAGGTGGTGGAAAAATAATTAGTGAATAATCTTTCAGCCACAAAACTTCAAAATAAATAAAAATTGCCATATATACCTGTTCTACGCTTCACGATCATGGAAAAAATAATTAATGAATCAACAACAACAGAAAATTCAAAATCAAACAAATAGCACCAGAGACACGTTCAACAAGCAGACATGTTGACGATTCGTACAAATCTAAAGTGCTAGAGAATACCAGTCGCTCCTAAAACAAGGACTGGTTCTACAACTTTGAATACTCCTGTAACAATATGAATCAATCACTCTGAAAGAACTACGACCACCACTGAGAGGATGGCCTTTCGATCGTCCAATTCCTTGAAGAAACTTTCAGGGTATGAGAGGTAGTAAAACTGACATCATGGCTGGTTGTATTTCCGTCCCTGGCTGGTGATCAAGAAAGATATATGCAACTGTATGAATCAACCAATCAATCAATAGATTTAAACTATCAAGGTGTTTTAGGTCGTAATATTTTAATTTTGTTTACCAGCAAGTGGTAGAAAATCACCTTCTCCTTTTCCTATATGGTCTCAAGCTTCGGTCTCCACCATGGGCCTCTTCCAACTGACACATTTTTGTTCAATTCCTTCACCGTCTAAGGATACAGGGATAACCAAGTCGGACACTCTCAGCCTCACGTGCATTTCCTTTCCAAGGTTTCTCAGCCTCAGCACGGTTACATGAAAATCCGCCAGCCAATCCCATAACATTTTGTATGTGGAATGTTCCATTCAAAATGCAAATAAATAGCTGTCAAGTTCAAACAAAAATAGCTGTACTAGTTTTCTTCAATTCCTTCACCCACGAATTCATTCTTATAAATAGCACAGCCTCTTGATTCTTGCATTTCCATGCCTTTATTTTTCATAAAGAAAGAAAAGATATGGCCAAGTCACGAATTCATTCTTATAAATAGCACAGCCTCTTGATTCTTGCATTTCCATGCCTTTATTTTTCATAAAGAAAGAAAAGATATGGCCAAGTCTTTCATGGAGTTGCATTTCAAAAAGAAAACAAGAAGGATTGACAAATCAGTAACAGTGGGAAATATCGGAAGAATTGGAAAAATCGTGGAAAATTTCATTGGGCATTCAGTCTCAGATAATTACACGACCAAGAACATAAGGTAGGAAACCTTACCTTGCTCGCTTCACACAATGGAACGCCCCTCTGCTCTCTGCGAGCCGTTTGAGATAGAAAAAAATGACCAGGGCCGAGACCCCATCAGAGTGTCGAGACAATTTGTTACAAAGCTCAACATTGATGATCTAGCGGGCCATGCACTTAAAGAGAAGTTGGTATGCTCCAGAGGCAAAGGCTGGAGACCAGACGCTTGAGATCATTTTGGAAGATATCCAATAATGAATTGCAGCGTTGGGAAGCCAAGTCAATTTTCCAGGCTAGGCCTCTTGATCTCCACTATTTTAAACAAGTATCTAGAGACTTTATTTTCTGTTTATGTTTCTAAACAAGTACCTTATGGTACTTGTTTAGAAACATAAACAGAAAATAAAGGCTCCAGATACTTGTTTTTGTTTTTTAATAGCATAGGGTGCAGACTGGAGGTCCACACGCCTCGTGTGCAAATTGACCACCCAACACTGCAATTCGGTATTGGATATCTTCAAAAATGGTCTCAGCATTGGCCTTTGGAGCGTACCAACTTTTCGCGACGTGCATGGCCCCGTCCATCATCAACGTTGAGCTGTGTAACAAATTCTCTGGACACTCTGATCCAGCCTCGGCCCTCGTCATTTCTCTCTATCTCGAACGACTCGTAGAGAGCAAGGTAACATGTTATTGGTTCAGCTGAATGGCCGTAATTATCTGCCATATGTACAATGTTTGAGACTGAATGCTCAGCGACTTTTTCCACGAATTTTCCACACTTTTCTATATTTACCACTGTTACTGGTTTTTCAATCCTTCTTGTTCTCTTTGTTAAAATGCAACACCATGAAACACTCGGCCATATCTTTTCTTTTTTTATGAAAAATATAGTCATGGAAATGCAAGAATCAAGAGGCTGGGTTATTTAATCGAACAAAACTAGTACAGCTATTTTCGTTTGACCTTGATAGCTATTTATTTGCATTTTGCATTTTGAATGAAACATCCAACGATACAAAATGTTATGGACTCATGTAATCACGCTGAGGCGGAGCAACCTTGGAAAGGAAACGCACATGATTATCCGACATGATTATACCTCTTTCCTTAGTGGGTGAAGGAATTGAAAAAAAATATGTGGAGGTTGTGTTTAAGGGTTGGTTGGTTCCTAAAATTGAGGCTGTGTTTCCAGATTGGTTGATAACAAGGGAAGAAAGAGATGTGCAACTATGCGTGTTTCTTAGCATTGCACAGTAAAACAAGAAGGACGATAAATATATGGAGCAGATCTAATCAAATAAAGTGTTGAAATCCTTCATAAACCGACAAGGATTATGATTGTCCATTTCATCAAATATCGGATTAATCCCTTTAACTAACACCCCATTTGTATTTTCGTCCCTGGTTGGTTGATAACAAGGGAAGAGATATATGTGCAACTATGCGTCTTTCGTAGCGTTGCACATTAAAAAAAAACGGAGGAAAAATCGACGGATCTGTTCCAATAGTGGAATAGAAGCGTTCAAATCTTTCATATAACACTCAGCCTCGGTCAAATTGTCCAGGAAATCCAATTTCTGCGACTTTGACTCCTACAATCGTACTTGTTATGCCGTAGAGAACAAGTATTTTGTTACGGCGGAGCAGTTTTTCACGTCTGTGTTATCCATCCTCTGGCTGGCTTTGGCAGAGATGAAAAACTGCTCTCCCATAACAAAATACTTGGTGCCTACCTATTGTTAATAATTTTGAGAAAGCGCAGTGGCAGGCATCAATTCTCTGTGGTATGTAGGAGGAGTCAGAGTGGCAGACTCAATGCTCAGGAAAGTTTTGGACGGTTTGATTGTCTCTTAGTTCCAGTCATCTGAGCTGGAAATTCTAGCGCATGTCTTTCCTTGGCTTATGACATACGAGGATTACGACACAACGCTCTATTTAAAGGGAAGAATAGATTGGTCAATGAATTGGCGGCTAGGTTTAAGCTGTCTTATGAAAAGAAAAAACAATTAAGGTCAACAATATGGTCGCCTCAACAATATGGTCAAACTTGCATTTGTGTTTTGATAAAGAATATGGTCAAACTAACTTGTATTTGTGGTTTGAAAAAATTGCAAAAGTCAGGTTTCTTATTTTGTAAAATAGAAATATAATTATGTTTTAATTTCTATTTTAATGGTGAAAATAGACTTCTCACTTTTGAAAATATTTAACATATTTAAAATTCCAAAAACTTGATAACTGTAATTTACTTAAATTTTAAAAAATTCCAACTACATCATATTAAAATTGTGCCTAAAAAATAAAAAAATCAAACTATTTCAATCCAATTCATAGAATTTTTAAACTATCCAACTGGAAACCACGGTTAACCACTGAATGTGATATTGATTTAAGGTTTTTAGCCATTTTCAGTTGAGATAGCTCCATGCATTGTATATTGAAAAGTAGGTGGTCATACGGTCAACAATTGCTTTAATTTAGTTGTCTGATTTTGTTTGAAATTCATTGTTTTATAATAATTTAATTTATATATCTATAATCCTATAAGCCTATTTGGGTTTGACCAAAATTTGATTGAGTTTTCTAATTTAAAGCGATATATGCAAATTCAATAGATGCTAATGGAGT
The DNA here is from genome assembly GCA_001517045.1 of Pseudotsuga menziesii. NCBI lineage: Eukaryota > Viridiplantae > Streptophyta > Pinopsida > Pinales > Pinaceae > Pseudotsuga > Pseudotsuga menziesii. The sequence continues at coordinate 12,261 of LPNX010519320.1, forward strand.
AAGCTAATATTTAGAGATTTGCATTTTCTTCTACGTTTTAGTAGCAATCAAAAAAAACTAAAATGGCTGGATTATGCAATTTTAGCAACCCAAAGCTACTATTCCAACAATTTCTGTCTGGTTTTAGTTAGAAAATCGAGTGGAATACTAATGCAAATCCTCAAAACATTAGGCGGATGTTAATGTTTTCCATTTCAATCATGGATTTCAACTTTGGTTAATTTAAGATAATCAAACAACGATAATCAAGTAGAGAGGCCCTCTAAGTCAAGGGAACTATTTAAACATAATCTTTCTCAAGGGAATGAGAGAAACGATCGAAGGTTCTTTATGCATGTGTAAGTTACGAGACACCTACTTCAATGCACATGGAAAATAAGTCAATCAATCTGAAGTAAGCTTTTCATTATTTGGTTTGTATGCCTAATAACATGAATTATTATATTATTTCATCATGTGTTGGGGAAATTTGTATATTATATTTACAGGTGTTTATATTTTAGAATTTGGGGTGGACTATTACGTATTGTTTTTCTTAGATTGAATAAAGATGAGACAAGTGTACTCTTGAAATTGATTTTATAAGCATAGTTCTAAATTTGAAATAAAAAATTATATAAAAAAAGAAATAAGTGCTCTTTCGCAATGAAGAGTGTCAAATACTTGGGATATGTGATCAACTCACCACGAATTCAAATCAACCCAGAAAAGATAAAAGTCTTGAGGGAATCGACGACTCCAAGAAACTTTCATGAGCTAAGGAGTTTCCTTGGTATAGAAAATTTCTATTGTTTTCGATGACTACATGAAAGAGAATTTTCTTTGCAAGATAGGACAAGTTTGTGTACATATAGATGAACACATACATAAGCTTATTTGGGATGCATACTTCAAATAAACAATAGATCATTTTAAAGTGTAGAATACTGTTGCAACACCTCCTAAGTATTTTTATTATCCTTCACTCAAGACGGATGACGACAAGTATATCAAGTCTTTTGTGGTTTGTTCCATCATAAAGCCATTGAATCAATGAAAATGCTTGTATACACCCTTTCCCATTTGAATTCAACCATGGGAATCCATTTCCTTGGAATACTTTCTTGGATATCCTTTCAGCAAAACCCAACATGATACAATCTTTGTAGTGGTTTATAAGCTCTCTAAAATTGTTTTTTTTCATTCCCTGCAAAAAGACTATGATAATACAAAAGTATGCTTAGTTCTTCTTTAAGGATGTTTGGAAAATTTATGGCTTACCGACTAAAATAGTATCTAACAAACATTCCATATTTATCAGCACTTTATTGAAAACACTAGGGTAGCAACTCGAGACACAACTATCTGCGTCGATTATATTCCATCCTCAGACCAATGGACAAAAAAAAGTTGTGTCCATAATTGGTGGTAGAGTTGCTTTGCATGAAAAACAAAAACAGTGGAAAACATGGGATGGAAATTTCTTATACATTCATCATAGCTATAATCAAGAACACCGGTACAATTCTCTAGGCAAGAGTATGTTTGAAGTCTGTTATGGATTTCATCCCCTGATGTCTATTGACTTAATAAATCAACTGAAAAGTTTGAACGAGATAGAACATGAACAACCAGAAACTGAAAAATCAAACAATGCTAAAGATATGGATTATGCAATCGACAAATAAGCATGAGAGATGTAATATTGAGTTAGTGAGAAATCCAAATCGTAGCATGATATGCATTATGTGAAGTGTATCAGAAACTCTAGATAAGTCAGTCAATTCTTCTTGACTACTACATGAAGTAAAATTTGCTTGATAAGCTAGGACAACTTTGTGTACCTCTATGTAGATACATGCATACACTCCTTTGGGACGCACAATACAAAAGAAAACATGTAACTTTGGAGTGGAAAATACTCTCACATTACTCTATAAGTATTTATATTGTCTTTCACACAAGATGGATGCCGATAAGTACATGAAGTCATGTGTGGTTTGTGACATCATCAAGCGATTAAATCAATGCAAATGGTTGTGTACACCCTTTCCCGTTATAATTCAACCATGGGAATCCATTTCATTGGACTACTTGACTAGATATCCCATCACTGAAAAACAACATGATACAATCTTTGTAATGGTTGATAGATTCCCGAAAAGGGTTTTCCTCATTCCTTGTAAGAATACTGGGACAACACAATATTCTGTGTAGTTTTTCTTCAAGCATGTTTGGAAACACTGTAGCTTACTGACTAAAATCATCTCTAACAAAGATTCCAGGTTTTTCAACACCTTTTATAAAACACTATGGCACCAACTCAACACACTATTATCTATCCTGATCATGTTCCATGCTCAGCCAATAGAAATACAAAAGTTGTAAATCACAAGGTGGTACAATTATTTATCATGCACGTCCACAAGCATCACAGAACATGGGATGAAAGTCTCATGTACATTCATCATAGCTGTAATTGAGCACATCGGTACAATTCAACAAGATAAACTACGTTTGATGTATGTTATATAGTTAATCCCTTAACGCCTATTGAATTAGGTCAATCAACAAGTTTGATAAACATAGACCATGAAAACTGAGAATTCGAAAAATAAATCAATGTCAAAGATATGTTTTGTCTGATTCAAAAATAATCATGAGAGGTGTTGCTTCGGTCTAGTGAGAAATCCAAATCCCAAAACGACATGCATCGTATTCCTCATTCATTCAAATTTGGGATCAGGTGTAGTTGCATCTTAAGAGGAAAATATTTTTTAGATTTCATAGGAATGCCAACACTTTACGATATGGTCCTTGCATTATTCTTGAGAAAGTTCGGGAAAATGATTTTTAAGCTCCACATTCCAACATATATGGGTTTGCATCCTATAATCAATGTAGACTTTATTTGACTGTATTTTCCACCACTTTTATAATAGATAAACTTAAGTCTTGAATATATAGAAGACATCCATACATATGTGCAATAACCCCTTACCATCAACACCATTGTTGGAAATCAAGAACACCACACAAATATGCAAACAATTCCCTTGTCTTAGGTGACCAAAGCAGGACAAATCCTAGCTCAAGGAAAGTGATATCCTCTCACCGAATTGGAGCAGAATTTTACTAATGTGATTAGGCATGAAATTGGGACCTTTGCGACATAACAGGGAAGGTTTAAACCATTCTAGGGCTTTGTTGGTTCCCTCAACAAGTTCCTAGTCCCATTCAACTCCTTGGTTTGATCTGAGTCAAATTGACTCAGTCGAGCTTATAGATCTAACGATATATAGACTATGTTGACAAACACAATCTTATACAATATTTATTCATCATACATGCCCTATATAATTTGATGACTCCAACGCATGTGAGATGAATTTCTAAACAATCAAAAGGCAGCAAAAAGATTCATTCAATGTGACAAAAATGTCTCTTCATGTTCTTCTAGCCAATAGATGCGAAGAAGATGGTTGGTCTTCTCAATCACATTATACCTTCATCTTTCTAGAACTAAAACATGATCAGTGAAAACCCAAGAATCCCTCATATTTGTATATATATTTGTATGGCGATATATGAGAGGGGTTCTTGTTCTTAACTGCACTAAGATGAGTCCCGAAAGAGAAGGGTCGATTAGTTACTCATGGTTCCTTCATTTCACATCTATTCATGCAAAAGCATATATTTTGACTCAGCACACATTGATATAGGTTAGTTTATGGGGTTAGGAGACTTACGACACACAAATGACTGCTAAAACAAACATGGGCTTTCACCATTGGGGTTTCTCCATTATTAATTCTTGACTTGAATTTTCATGTGATTTTTAATGTCTTCTACTTTCAATAATTTTTGTTTGGTTATTATATACATTGGTTTCTTGTTCATTCTAATATTGTTCACTCCCACCAGAAAAAATCTTCACTCATTCAATTGACTCCATTTTTCTCTTGTTGACTCCCTCGACGACATTGATAAAGTCAATATTGTTGGACTTACGATTATTGTTAGACTAAAACCCCCAGGTATTAATCTCCACTACAATCTCTAGAGTTAGGATCAAAGGAGGAAGTTAGTCCATGTTATGAAACTCATTGGGAGTGTTGAACCGAATTTCCAACAATCCCCCCCCCCCTGCACGAGCTGCCTGAGTTTCAAACAATTGACCTATAGCTCTCATACAATTTGTTGGACTTATTATTGTTGTTAGAACAAAACCCCTAGGTGTAATATTTCTACAATATCCATAGTTAGGATCTTGGGAGGTGTTTAGTTCATGTCATGAAACTCACACTGTGGGTTGAACCCAATGTCCAATAAACATAGAGTGTAAAATATAATATGTAACAAAGAGAGGTCTCAATAATAAAGAGGGTTCGAATGATGAATCAAGGCTACTCACCATGTCGATTTATTATTATAACAAGCTTCCATCAATCCACTATCTCCTCAGTGTAATGAAATCAAAGAGATTCCTCTCCTAGAGAAAGACAATAGGATCATGGACGAGATCAATGGGTCCCCCTTGATGTTGATTGTGGTTTTTAGTGAGATTTTTATCGAATTGAAGCTAGGACATGTGCCATTTACCACTATTTTTTTTAGGAAAATTCTATCTCATGTTATTATGTTTAAAGGAGACAATTTTCTATTCGAATCCAATACCAATGCAATTTCTCACTAGTATTTGAGGAAATATTGTCTAAAATGAGCCTTTTTTTTAATTGAAACTAGGACTAGGGAAATTTGGCACAAGGATTGAGAAAATAACATCTCATATGTGTTGTTTATTTTTCTCTTCATAGTTGAATGTTATTTTTTGCCTTGAATGCGTTGATCTACAGTTATTGTTCATGCATGATTTTCTCCTATTCTTTCAGCGATATAAGCTATGAATAGGGCATCCCTATTGTTCTGTTCCACTTAATTTATGTTTCCCAAAGACATTTTTCTCCTCCCCACCCAAAATAACAGTTTAAATCCCCCAGCATCATTTAGAACTCACTACATGCACCATAGGTTTTAGTTGCAAATCTAGTAAATGAAATCATATATGAATCCCTAAGAAACCTTACGCGGACAAACTAAGTAATTCTACATCCCAAACTTAGGGTATCCTCCCTTAACTCAAGGATTGAATCAATTCTCTAAAGTGGAGTGGGAAGGTGCATCATGCATAACCCTCGTTAGCCTTGCAACCCTCTTTGAGCATCAATTGCTTATTTTATGAGATGCATCCATGCCTTAAGAAGAGAAAATAATTGAGGGGTACAACATGAGGAATAATGGATCCAATAGACAAAAATATGGTCCATGTAGCCATTGATTATCATCATCGTCATCATTAGATATTGAAAATAATAATAATAATAAAATTAACAAATTTTAAAATATAATAAAAAAATATTTAAATTAACATATTGTGTTTCTGATTGAATAACATGTTTATTTATAAACAAAATTATAAATAGATTGATTGATGGTTGAAAATCTTAAAAAAAATCTTAGAATAACATAAATTATTTACAGAGATTGAATAGTTTGGGTGCCACCATGGGGTATTTGAGGGTACTAAATCTATTTATGAATTTATAAATACAATTTGAACACTTATAAATTTGGATTTTTTGAAAACACCGAAACTCACAATAAAATAAAAAACATAGAAGAAATCAACTAATCTCATTAAAAATATATAGAATTCATTGGCATAACTTGGTTCATTTATTTTCATTGCATTAAAAGAACTCATCACTCTTCTCATCTCATTATTATAGTCCACCTAAAGAGAGCACATCATCAAGAAAACACATATAACTAATATGTCATAGTAATGGTCCAAACACTTTATGGAGGAATTCATGCCTCCAACTCTCCCTTTATGTTTTGTCATTTAAAGAATATTTTTTACAACGTATGACGTATTTGATATATATATTTAAATCATTAAATATCTAAAAATAATTAATGGCATATTACATACAATATTTCAATTTTTAACTCTATTAAGATATTGTAAATGCATGAAGAAATCCATTAACCCAACTAAAACCCTTCAAATCGATCATTGTCTCAACTAGGAACTTAGTCACTATAATAGCAAATATATATAAAAGAAGAAAATCAAAATACAATGTTTGATATAAAACTTTCACATCATTAATTCAATTAATAAAAAATTTAAACATGAAGAGATGCATAAACCCAACTAAAAGCCTTTACACAATATATATCATATCTTCGCTGAATAGCCTATGTTCTTCCTTCCTATTGCTGATGTTGCTTGGCATTGCGTCCCTTCAAATATGGAGGTATGTAAAGTACCCCTGATACCTTAAAGCATCAAACCAATTAAGAAGTCTACAAAATAAAAAGTTTAGTAATCTTCTTGCAAATTAAAGCATTTACACTTCATTCATAACATCATCATCATGTAAACAAAAGAAATAAACCAGCACAACATAGTAATACAAATGAGACAGCCGAATTCACGTGGTTCACCACAACCTTGGGGTTACGTCCACCAAAGATAGTCCAGACCCAACCGTCTAGATTTTTTATATTTTTATTAAGGATTCAAACAAGGTTACAATATGCAGTTCTAATACTGCAGCTTTTCAACATATATCTCATATAGATAACAATACAAAAATAGCCTTACTTCAAGGCCTTTAACTTTAAAAGAAAACACTTCACATTTCCTTTCCGTGTAAGGGCTAGTAAGTCGAGACTAATGTTTCAACACCCAACCACACTCTGGTATGTAAGGATTCATAGTGATAAAGGTTAACACTGCGGCAAGAATCTAAGGTTGTAACAAGTCATGGGAACTTCAAAAATATTCATTCAGTCCTAAACAAAAAGGTGTGGTTTCCCATCAAACCTTCAAAATCCTCAAAATCCTTAATGATATTATGGGGGCACGACCTTTGATCCGCTCGAGACGTTCAAGCTTGGTTATTGGAAAAATAAAGGGAAATACTTGATAATTGTAAGAAATTTTTTTTATCAAGTGGAAAACGTTTATCCATCTCCCGTAGCGACCTACCCCCTGAATTAAAGTCTGTAGGAACAGCTCCTAATACATGATACTAAAGCAAGTCTGTTAAGGCCAACACCATTTAGCAATAACTATATCAGTTTTGGGTAAGAGGACAATTTTTATGAAGTCAATTAAAGGTATCACCATGCATTCGAACGATCCAACAATCCCAAAAAAAAGAAAATGGAACAACATAACCTGCCATACTTATGGTTCTCAAACATAGTCGATGATCAAAACACAGCCAAAGGCGAGCCCATAATTATGGATTAAGATATGCAATGAACATTCAGGGCTATGATAAGTTTAAGGATCTAAAATGAAATCAATCTATCCCATTTGTAATGGGACACAACGCATCCATAAAAGATCCCCCCAAGTTTAGAACCAACTCGCTGTAAGGTAACGATAAAGGATAATACTTAAATCAGAACACAAAAAATGCATGCAGCAAATCTGGAATGAAACTCACCATAATGGAATCAAACCAAATCAAAGAGGAGGAAAACATAGGCATATAATTGATCTCTCAATTCTGTAACATTGGGCCACAACCCAATCGCTAGGTCTTTGAGATAGTGGTTTGGGGAACGTGGGAGCTATTCCCACCATTCGGAATTCAGTTATTATGTCTACAATAGGAGACAAGTGCAGTGATTTCTTCACACAATCATGGCAGCCAGTAAGGAGTAAGCCTATAGATAATAAAAATCCTCAAGCCGGTGATGAAACTTCTGCCCTTTATAGAATAATCGGTCATAGCAGATATGCAGATATTGTCTTCCTTTTTCTACCCCATCAAGGCGTAGAGGTCATGGATCAACAAGGGAAATTTCATCCAACAAAACGCAGAGATACCTACACTACTTGGGGATTCGTACCAGAAAAAAAAATATTTCAGAGCCAGGGATTTTCCCTTAGCTCCTAGTGCGCCCCCCCCCCCCAGGGATATGACCTTCAACAGCCTATAAAACTTCCTCCCTTAATCGTTGTTCGACAGTCAAATCAAACCTGCGGAGACCATAATGTCTCGATAGTTAATGGTCCTGAAAAATTTCTAGTACCGCCTCCATTCTTGGTGACAGTTAATTAAACCCTGCGGAGACCATAATTTCTCCATAGTTAATGGTCCTGAAATTTCTGGTAACGCCTCTATTCTTGGTGACAGTCAATTAAACCCTGCGGAGACCATAATGTCTCCATAGTTAATGGCCGTAGTTTAAGTAACGGTTTCCACCATCACGGCTTCTCCCATACTCAATAGAAATATAATAATAAATATATGATCAGTAAAAAATATATACATATATCTCTCTCTATATGTATAATTGGTTTTTCCACATAATCTCCGATTAAGTATATAAGGCATTGCAGGCATTGCTCTTGATTTGTGTGTAAAGTTCTTTGTGTAAATATTATACACGGGTTCCTCTTTTTTTAAAATATATATAAATAGTCTTTATATATATATTCAAGCATAATAATAATGCTCCACCCCCCCCCCCCCCCCACACACACACACACATATATATATATATACTTCTACCTGAAGTTCCTTTCGAAAAAAACCCTTGGTGGTTTTTTTTTCTCTTGTTAAACTTTATATATTAAAAAAAGAAGCCCCTTTGTGACGGAGTCAACAGAAGGCTAGGCTAGGGTAGTTATTTTGGGCTAATTCTCGTAGTAACTTAGGAATCCCTAACCATGCTCTTTTGCCCTTATACGTTCAATTTTCCTGTCATTAAGGTGTGTTTACAGCCTAAGCCTCCGACTTGGAACTTAGGTTGTATTAATTTCAAGGTCTTACTGGTGGGGCCTTGGCCTTGGGCTCCTCACCAGAAGACGAATACAATAATATTCAAAAGTTTACAGAGCATTCAGGGGTTTACAAGATGGACATTACATCCTCTCCCCCTAAAATTAACACCGTCCTTGGTGTTCTTGTTCTTCAATAACTTTTTCCTTTCCTTTTGAGTCCTCCTGTTTGCTTGTATTTCAAGTCATGATCCTGCATTTAAAATCAGACATATGCATTCATACTAGCATCAAAATGTAAAACTCAGAAATACAATTTTTCATAACATATCAGTTCTATAGACAATAACATATAGGTACCAGTTTACCTGTACTGCACGTACCTTTCCCTGGCATTGTTCTCTTCTTTGGATGTCCTCCATCCCAGCACATCCAGTGCCAACAGTACTCCAAGTACCAATTCAAGCCACCCAACACAAGGACGATATCAACCCTTCGTGTATCTCCTCTGTGCTATTCAGGGTGCTTGTCATTATTCTTTCTCTGGATGTTCCTTCATCCCAGCACACCAAGTGCCAATTCAAGCCACCCAACACAAGGACGATACCCTGTACCCCTCTTAGGCATATCTCCTTTTTGTGCTCTTCAGGGTGCTTCACCAAGCTAAGGCACTCCATTCTCGCACACCTCCACAGCGCCTAGAGGTTATTCTCTTCATAGAGTCCCCCAACTCATGTGACAGTCCTCTAATGTGTGCGGAACGAGTCTTAACCAAATGTCTTACATCTGGGCATCCCCAGAATGCATAATGGTCCCTTGCTGGCCCGGGGGAAAACAAGGTAGATTTTAACCACTACCTCCATCACCACTCCCTCTTCTGGTGATAACTTTATACACATGAGATTTAACTCATCGTAGTCCTGGAGATTTAGCCTTTTCTCATGGCCATAATTTTCCATGCCTGCAAGCACTCTATGGGTGTTAGTTTATCATTTTATAAATTCAAAGAACATCAAATTTTTTGCATAAGTCATGCCTTACTTCATTTTTCATTCATCCGATAAGATCCTTTTATCACCAAAATTGGCAAGAAGGCATTTACAAGAAGCCACAAAATCTTTTCAATTTCTTATACCAACACCATTTGCAAGAAAACACATAAAACCTGAGAATTTTGACAATGCAACCCCTCATTAACTTCAATTTTTTTACAACAGAAAAATTCACTCACTGTTGCCATTTTATATATACTACATCTAAACTTTTTAAAGTGCTTGTCAATTCCATAAGCCCAACATCCAAACCTGTTAACAATTCTAAGCAAATTAATTTGCCTGCAATAAGCCTCACGAGAATAAGGTCAGGAAATCCCTATCAAAAAGACCAATTTAACAACTATCTTAGCTAAAACTGTCCCTTCTACAATATCCATAAAAAAAAAAATTCAACCATTGAGATGGGCATTTCCAAAACAAAAACCTGAGATAATCGTGGGCATCACCAGTTGTAAGAAAACTTCAAAAGGAGAGCTGTCTTCATGAAGTTGGTGTCTGGTAATACTATCGGCCATTTCCATCATAATGATTGGCGTGCTTAGCTATTCACACCACCTTCAACTGTGAGCAATTCACAGAGATATACTGAAGCCATAAATGCCATAAACAGCTCAAATCAACAAAACCAAATTGCACCAAGGCTATATTATTCAAATAAAACATACAGTATTGCTCCTTGAATAAGTAGACATTTGCCTACTAAATACTGCTACAACTTTAAACCAAACATATAATTTCTTTATTAATTCTTCCCCAAGGAATACAGCCATGCGGCTTATGTGCCACATTTAATTTTCCTTTCCTCCAATATTTCTAGGAGGAAGTTATTCATTATGGTGAAACAATTTACACCTCTTATCAAAACAGTGAGCCCAAGGCTCAACATAAATGAAATAGTGTTGACCAAGTAAGCAACAGTGGGTCAATCCTAATGAACATGAGCTCATGACTCGGTCTAATATGGAACATCTATGGAACATGCAGAGGATGTAATCCTTTTAATTTGACACTTCCTTAGATGACGTACCTTAGCACCTTCAGAACCTCAACTAACATCGTCATCTTCAGATCAGAAATGATTTTGCAGAGTCTTAATAATCATTTATCTCCTAGTGATCATAACATTGTGCAAGATATAGAAAATAGTAACAAGAGGAAGTGTCGTTTTCAGGGCCATCAAATCCAAAAGTGCTAGGACAAAAATAATTGTCAATAATGTCTTCCTGGATTCTCTACACCATTAATACATGATTGAAAATAGTATATATGAATTTCATTGTGAATACCTTGCTCGAATCAACATTTCTGTGGCCAAAACAATGTACAAAGGGATCCTGCTTAATGGAACAAGAACAGAATATACAAAAAATAACATGTAAAGGTCTTGGCATTACGGATGCCCAAAAACACACATATGCAGGAATATAATTCTGGAAAACTGGAAAGGACATAGTGTTTCAAAAGGACCGCAATTTTCTGCTACAGTTTTTAAATCTCATCATCATGCTATTAAAGAAAACGATCATTATGATTAATAGACTATACATTCCCTGGTTGAATTTGCATAGAAAAAAAAAAACATCTACAGACTTTCCAACGCAACTAGTAAATCAGGACAGCCCCATAACTAAAACTATTTAATAATATATGTTGTGGATAGCATGAATGGCATTTCCTTTCTAACATTCCAACCCAAAGACGTGTCCTTTAGCAAAGACTTGGTAAGCTCCTAGGCTGAACTTCTAGCAAAAACAACTAATAGTCTAACATAATGTAAAACCAATTTCAATAAATCAGAAATATCCATGAGGTTAAACAATGAGAAAACCTGAACACGTTTTCAACATACAATAAATAAAACATGTTTAATATGTATCTACAACCAAGGTTCTAAATGCGCATACATTGGATCTCTAGAAACACGTGCATTGAAATGCATTCAATGCATCTATGGTTTCGCACATATTTGAAATTACTCATAATACAAAAAGTGGCTCACATGATATCAGAATATTTAACACAGGAACTATCCTCCAGGTAAAAAAGGATAGGTAAAACATGGCTCACTAGCATTTATATCTACCCAACGCATGCACCATTTGCCAGAATAAAATCATGGCTTCTGGTATTCAGACAAACGTGGCTTTCGGTATTCAGATCTGTATTCTGATCTATGCAACAAAAGCATTCAGTATTCAGATCTGTATTTCTGGTCTATCCAACGAAAGCACAAGTTACGGAAAAAGTGGCTAACTAGCATCCATATCTACCCAAGGTAGGCAAGGAAATGGTTGCTAATAACAGATTTTATCTACCTAATGCAGACCTGGTTTTCAATACGAAACATAGAGGAAGACACAAAAAACAAATAAAATCACTAAGTTTGATTCCAGGCCAACGCGAAGAGGGGTCACATGGTGTAAACCTAGTTCCAATGGAATAGGCAGGTAAGATTACAAATCAATCACAGAGACCCATGGGAAGTGTTAGCAGACCTAAGGATCACATTCTTTCATATAGGAAAACATGCCGCTTCAAATTGCGAGGCCTTCTGTAGCATACCTCATGTACCTCAATCCAATTTGTGAGTAAAAGGAGGGTAAATTTTTTTTCTTATTGTTCCTTAAATTAAAACCAACATTTTTACTGAATACAAATAGAATCCATCACAACAATCCGAAGTCTTATGATGAGGTCGCACCTCTTCTTCCTTAGGGTGAGGCCTCATAATCAGAGTTGATTATCCCATTTACTCTCGAGGGAAGTACTTGGAATTATATTTGTTTCATCAAAAAAATATACAGAAAAGTGATTTAAGCAATAAGCCGAAATTTTAACAAGAAAAGACAAGTTGGAAAAAAAAACCAGAACAAGTGCAATCTAAAAACAAGCGCAGGCTAAAAAAAAGTGCAAGATAACAGATGTTTCAGCTTCTGTCACAGATCGATCCATATAGTCAAATAAGAATATATCTCGAATGTCGTCCAAACTTATAATACATGAATCACATGAGAAATCTTTATGTCCAACGAGAAGTACAGACTCGACATAAAAATAAAAATTGTAACACCTCTCTCAGAATTTCTTTTAGGAAATTTAACCGTAATCGAAATTTCAAACTGAAACCTAACAAGAATGAAGATGCACGCAGATGTTAAAACTGAAAACAAGGCACGAGGACAAAATTACTGCGATATAACAAATTCTAGACTTGATTTTCAAGACTATCCGTTCAGAATACAGAAAGCATGGTACAAATGCCTGTAAAAAGTTCAATCCAATACATGAGCCAAAGAACCAGATTTCAATAAAAAAAATAAGGAAAAATATACGACTTCTTACAGCAAAAGACAAGCGCCAAACTTTTCTGAAATGCTTCTTTTGGGTTTATGAAATCTTGGGTTTGATCAGGATTCAATTCCCTTGAGCTCGACCAGTATAGTTGGAGTGAACTCACAGATAATTTTACCTTACTCCCCTTTCATCTCAAACAATCCCATCCTTATGTCCCAAGCTATACCTTTTGATTTGCGCTTAGCCCATATAGGCCCAAGTGTTGCAACCTGGGCTCTGATACCATATGTAAAGTACCCCTGATACCTTAAAGCAACAAACCAATTAAGAAGTCTGCAAAATAAAAAGTTTAGTAATCTTCTCGCCAATTAAAGAATTTACACTTCATTCATAACATCATCATCATGTAAACAAAAGAAATAAACCAACACAACATAGTAATACAAATGAGACAGCCGAATTCATGTGGTTCACCCCAACCTTGGGGTTACGTCCACCAAAGATAGTCCAGACCCAACCGTCCAGATTTTTATATTTTTATTAAAGATTCAAACAAGGTTACAATATGCAGTTCTAATACTGCAGCTTTTCAACATATATCTCATATAGATAACAATACAAAAATAGCCTTACTGCAAGGCCTTTAAATTTAAAAGAAAACACTTCACATTTCCTTTCCGTGTAAGGGCTAGTAAGTCAAGACTAATGTTTCAACACCCAACCACACTCTGGTATGTAAGGATTCATAGTGATAAAGGTTAACACTGCGGCAAGAATCTAAGGTTGTAACAAGTCATGGGAACTTCAAAAATATTCATTCAGTCCTAAACAAAAAGGTGTGGTTTCCCGTCAAACCTTCAAAATCCTCAAAATCCTTAATGATATTATGGGGGAACGACCTTTGATCCGCTCGAGACGTTCAAGCTTGGTTATTGGAAAAATAAAGGGAAATACTTGATAATTGTAAGAAATTTTTTTTATCAAGTGGAAAACGTTTATCCATCTTCCGTAGCGACCTACCCCCTGAATTAAAGTCTGTAGGAACAACTCCTAATACATGATACTAAAGCAAGCCTGTTAAGGCCAACACCATTTAGCAATAACTATATCAGGTTTGGGTAAGAGGACAATTTTTATGAAGTCAATTAAAGGTATCACCATGCATTCAAACGATCCAACTATCCCAGAAAAAAGAAAATGGAACAACATAACCTGCCATACTTATGGCTCTCAAACATAGTCGATGATCAAAACACAACCAAAGGCGAGCCCATAATTATGGATGAAAATATGCAATGAACATTCAGGGCTATGATAAGTTTAAGGATATAAAATGCCTTCAATCTATCCCATTTGTAATGGGACACAACGCATGCATAAAAGATCCCCTCGAGTTTAGAACCAACTCACTGTAAGGTAACGATAAAGGATAATACTTAAATCAGAACACAAAAAATGCATTCAGCAAATCTGGAATGAAACTCACCATAATGGAATCAAACCAAATCGAAGAGGAGGAAAACATAGGCATATAATTTATCTCTCAATTTTGTAACATTGGGCCACAACCCAATCGCTAGGTCTTTGAGATAGTGGTTCGGGGAACGTGGGAGCTATTCCCACCATTCGGAATTCAGCTAGTATGTCTGCAATAGGAGACAAGTGCAGTGATTTCTTCACATAATCATGGCAGCCAGTAAGGAGTAAGCCTATAGATAATAAAAATCCTCAAGCCAGTGATGAAACTTCTGCCCTTTACAGAACAATCGGTCATAGCAGATACACAGAGATTGTCTTCCTTTTTCTACCCCATCAAGGCGCAGAGGTCATGGATCAACAAGGGAAATTTCATCGAGCAAAACGTAGAGATCCCTACACTACTTGGGGATTCGTACCGAAAAAATGAAATATTTCAAAGCCATGTATTTTCCCTTAGCTCCTAGTGCGCGCCCCCCCCCAGGGATATGACCTTCAACAACCTATAAAACTTTCTCCCTCAATCATTGTTCGACAATCAAATCAAACCTGCGGAGACCATAATGTCTCCATAGTTAATGGTTCTGAAAAATTTCTGGTAACGCCTCCATTCTTGGTGACAGTCAATTAAACCCTGCGGAGACCATAATGTCTCCATAGTTAATGGCCACAGTTTAAGTAACGTTTTCCACCATCACGGCTTCTCCCATACTCAACAGAAATATAATAATAAATATATGATGAGTCAAAAATATATACATATCTCTCTCTCTATATGTATAATTGGTTTTTCCACATAATCTCCGATTAAGTATATAAGGCATTGTAGGCATTGCTCTTGATTTGTGTGTAAAGTTCTTTGTGTAAATATTATACACGGGTTCCTCCTTCTTTAATATATATATAAATACACTTTATATATATATTCAAGCATAATAATAATGCTCCACCCCCACATATCTATCTATCTATCTATCTATATATATATATATATATATATATATATATATATACTTCTACCTGAAGTTCCTTTCGAAAAAAAACCCTTGGTGGTTTTTTTTTCTCTTGTTAAACTTTATATATTAAAAAAAGAAGCCCCTTTGTGATGGAGTTAACAGAAGGCTAGGCTAGGGTAGTTATTTTGGGCTAATTCTCGTAGTAACTTAGGAATCCCTAACCATGCTCTTTTTCCCTTATACGTTCAATTTTCCTGTCGTTAAGGTGTGTTTACGGCCTAAGCCTTCGACTTGGAACTTAGGTTGTATTAATTTAAAGGTCTTACTGGTGGGGCTTTGGCCTTGGGCTCCTCACCAGAAGATGAATACAATAATATTCGAAAGTTTACAGAGCATTCAGGGGTTTACAAGAGGGACATTACAAGGTAGATTGTTCAAGATAAAGAAAGATGTTATAAGTGGTTAGCTAGAAGAGAAGAAAATGACAGGGGAATATTTTTCATAAAAAACATTAGAGTCTAATTAAATTTTAAAAACATTGATTTAAAAGAAATGAAAAATTAACAAAATGGATGATGATTGCATTGAGAGGAGTGATCAAATATTTTTACTATAATTTTTTTCTAATTTACATCTCAAAAAATTGCATCCCTCTAAGCTATTTTGTGCATTTGAGTTTAACATAAATCTATGTTTCGTAATAAAATAAATGAACTTATATTCATGTTAACTTTATAAAATACTATTAATCAAATATCTTAAAATTTAAACTCTAAAGACATATAATTGACCAACTTATCCAATAAATCCTATAGCATATAGTTGGTCACTCCTCCTTTTACATCTTGTACAAGAATCTAGAATTTTTTCGAAAGAAACAACAAAGAACCAAAGAGGTTTAGTTTCCAATCTATTGGATGTAGGAGGATTTAGAGTGAAAAACACAATGGAAAATAATTTTTTAGACTTAAACTTTGCTTGTGCTATTTGAGCAATGCCATGAAAGAGTAGCGCATGTCTTTTCTTCCCTTATTACCAAACATGAACGCACAAAGTTGTTTTATTTAAAGAAGAGAACCAGTGGATGATTGAATTGGACAAAAATTAAGACAGAGCTTTATGAAACTACAAGTATTGTCATATACAGATTTATTTAAAGGAAACAATAAGTGAGTGGATGAATTGAAAAAAAAATAGCAACTAACTAACAAGGTGTAGGCTCTCCAAAATTGTGAAAATTGCATTTGAAACTACAAGTATTATCATACACAGATTTATTTAAAAGTAAGAATAAGTGAGTGGATGAATTGGAAAAAATAGCAACTAACTACTAACTAGGTTTAGGCTCTCCAAAACGGTCAAACTTGCATTTGACTAAGATACTGTGAACTACGGCCAAGTAGGTTTAATTTCACCAAAACTGACAAAATTGCATTTGACTCTGAGGTTTAAGCTCCCCAAAAGCGTAAAACTTGCATTTGGGGAAGATGTGGCAAAATACTGTCAATGAATGAATGACATGTAAGCTATGAAAAACTGAGGGTTTTGTTCCTATCTGATAGGCTGCCAAAATTATTTTGAACATGGAATAGCTTAGGGAAAAAAATCCCACCAACAAAGTACTCTGAAGATTGTGCCGCTCTAAACCAACCCAAATGCTATAAAAATGGATCGAAGTTCTGGATGACCACGAACTTTGACATGCTGTATTGAAAAATGGATCAAAGATAGGGATCCCTGGAAGTTTTACTTGTTAGAAAGATACAAGAGTAACTACACTTCACAATTTAAAAAATGCCATAGATACCAATAGTACAGGTTTCAAGATCGTGGAAAAGTAATTAGTGAATAATCTTTCAGCAACAAAACTTCAAAATAAATAAAAATTTCCATATATACCTGTTCTACACTTCATGATCATGGAAAAAAAAATTAATGAATCAAGAACAACAGAAAATTCAAAATCAAACAAATAGCAGCAGAGACACGTTCAACACGTAGACATTTTGACGATTCGTACAAATCTAAAGTGCTAGAGAATACCAGTCGGTCCTAAAACGAGGACTGGTTCTACAACTTTGAATACTCTTGTAACAATATGAATCAATCATTCTGAAAGAACTACGACCACCACTGAGAGGATGGCGTTTCAATCGTCCAATTCCTTGAAGAAACTTTCAGGGTTTGAGAGGTAGTAAAACTGAGATCATGGCCGGTTGTATTTCCGTCCCTGGCTGGTGACCAAGAAAAATATATGCAACTGTATGAATCAACCAATCAATCAATAGATTTAAACTATCAAGGTGTTTTAGGTCATAATATTTTAACTTTGTTTACGAGCAAGTGGTAGAAAATCACCTTCTCATTTTCCTATATGGTCTCAAGCTTCGGTCTCCAGCATGGGCCTCTTCCAACGGACAGATATTTTTGTTCAATTCCTTCACCATCTAAGGATACATGGATAACCAAGTCGGACACTCTCAGCCTCACGTGAATTTCCTTTCCAAGGTTTCTCAGCCTCAGCACGGTTACATGAAAATCCGCCATCCAATCCCATAACATTTTGTACCGTGGGATGTTCCATTCAAAATGCAAATAAATAGCTGTCAAGGTCAAACAAAAATAGCTGTACTAGTTTTCTTCAATTCCTTCACCCACAATTCATTCTTATAAATAGCACAGCCTCTTGATTCTTGCATTTCTGTGCCTTTATTTTCATAAAGAAAGAAAAATATGCCCAACTCTTTCATGGAGTTTCATTTCAAAAAGAAAACAAGAAGGATTGACAAATCAGTAACAGTGGGAAATATCGGAAGAATTGGAAAAATCGTTGAAAAATTCATTGGGCATTCAGTCTCAGACATTGTACATCCCGCAGATAATTACAACCATTTCGCCCGACCATGAACATAAGGTAGGAAACCTTACCTTGCTCGCTTCGCACAATGGAACGCCCCTCTGCTCTCTGCGAGCCGTTTGAGATAGAAAAAAATGACCAGGGCCGAGGCCCCATCAGGGTGTCGAGATAATTTGTTACAAAGCTCAACATTGATGATCTAGCGGGTGGTGCATGTAAAGAGAAGTTGGTATGCTCCGGAGGCAAAGGCTGGAGACCAAACGCTTGAGACCATTTTGGAAGATATGCAATAATGAATTGCAGCGTTGGTAAGTCAAGTCAATTGTGCAAATTGACTACCCAACACTGCAATTCAGTATTGGATATCTTCAAAAATGGTCTCCAGCGTTGGCCTTTGGAGCGTACCAACTTCTCGTGACGTGCATGGCCCCGTCCACCATCAATGTTGAGCTTTGTAACAAATTCTCTGGACACTCTAATCCAGCCTCGGCCCTCGTCGTTTCTCTCTATCTCAAACGATTCGTAGAGAGCAAGGTGACATGTAATCGGCTCAGCTGAATGGCCGTAATTATCTGCCATATGTATATGTACAATGTTTGAGACTGAATGCTCAGCGAATTTTTGGATGAATTTTCCACATTTTTCGATATTTACCACTGATACTAGTTTGTCAATCCTTCTTGTTAAAATGCAACACCATGAAACACTTGGCCATATCTTTTCTTTTTTTATGAAAAATATAGCCATGGAAATGCAAGAATCAAGAGGCTGGGTTATTTAATCGAACAAAAGTAGTACAGCTATTTTCGTTTGACCTTGACAGCTATTTATTTGCATTTTGCATTTTGAATGGAACATCCCACGATACGAAATGTGATGGGACTCATGTAATCACGCCGAGGCCGAGCAACCTTGGAAAGAAAACGCACATGATTATCCAACATGATTATCCCTCCATCCTTAGTGGGTGAAGGAATTGAAAAAAAATATGTGAAGGTTGTGTTTGAGGGTTGGTTAGTTCTTAAAATTGAGGTTGTGTTTCCGGATTGGTTGACAACAAGGGAAGAAAGATATGTGCAACTATGCGTGTTTCTTAGCATTCCACAGTAAAACAAGAAGGACGATAAATAGATGGAGCATGTCTTTTCTTCCCTTATTACCAAACATGCAGGCACAAGGTTGCTTTATTTAAAGGAGAGTGAAGGTTGTGTTTCAGGGTTGGTTAGTTCTGTAAATCGAGGTTGTGTTTCCGGATTGGTTGATAACAAGGGAAGAAAGATATGTGCAACTATGCGTGTTTCTTAGCATTGCACAGTAAAACAAGAAGGACGATAAATAGATGGAGCATGTCTTTTCTTCCCTTATTACCAAACATGAAGGCACAAAGTTGTTTTATTTAAAGGAGAGAACCAGTGGATGATTGAAGGGGACAAAAATTAAGACAGAGTTTTATGAAACTACAAGTATTATCATATGCAGATTTATTTAAAAGAAAAGAATAAGTGAGTGCATGAATTGAAAAAAAAATAGCAACTAACTACTAACTAGGTTTAGGCTCTCCAAAATTGTGAAAATTGCATTTCAAACTACAAGTATTATCATACACAGATTTATTTAAAAGAAAGAATAAGTGAGTGGATGAAGTCGAAAAAAAATAGCAACTAACTAGTAACTAGGTTTAGGGTCTCCAAAATGGTCAAACTTGCATTTGACTAAGATACTGTGAACTACGGCCAAGTAGGTTTAATTTCACCAAATCTGACAAAATTGCATTTGACTCCGAGGTTTAAGCTCACCAAAACCGTAAAACTTGCATTTGAGAAAGATGTGGCAAAATACTGTCAATGAATGAATGAAAATGTAAGCTATGAAAAACTGAGGATTTCGTTCCTATCTGATAGGCTGCCAAAATTATTTTGAGCATGGAACACCAACAAAATACTGTGAAGATTGTGCCGCTCTGAACCAACCCAAATGCTATAAAACTGGATCAAAGTTCTGGATGACCACGAGCTTTGACATGCTGGATTGAAAAATGGATCAAAGATAGGGATCCCTGGAAGTTTTACTTGTTAGAAAGATACAAGATTAACTACACTTCACAATTAAAAAATTGTCATAGATACCAATAGTACAGGTTTCAAGGTGGTGGAAAAATAATTAGTGAATAATCTTTCAGCCACAAAACTTCAAAATAAATAAAAATTGCCATATATACCTGTTCTACACTTCACGATCATGGAAAAAATAATTAATGAATCAACAACAACAGAAAATTCAAAATCAAACAAATAGCAGCAGAGACATGTTCAACAGGCAGACATGTTGACACTTCGTACAAATCTAAAGTGCTAGAGAATACCAGTCGCTCCTAAAACGAGGACTGGTTCTACAACTTTGAATACTCCTGTAACAATATGAATCAATCACTCT
>LPNX010519325.1:0-17171 GCA_001517045.1 Pseudotsuga menziesii
AAATGATGTGGATCTGGTTCTGCAACTTTTCTTCTTTTGGAGCAGCTATAGCAATAGCTGCAAGATTTCTTAGACCACTTGTGAATCCTTTTTGGGAATTCAATACGGTCAACCAGCTGCAACTTTTCTTCACAATATAATTTCTTTTATGCACCCACAATCTTTGCAATGATTTCTTGTAAGCAAAACCCTATTTAAATCCATTAAAATGCACAGACAGAATGCCAATAATCGCTGTAGGGTTTCTGGTTTTGCAGTCTATTGCAATAAATAGGCTTACAATGTTGTGAACAAATTTTCTACAACCTCCAAGATTTTGAAAAGCTTATAACAATATCCTTAAAAATATAGTAATCACTCAATGAGAATAAACAAATACTTGCAGAATTTACCAACGCACAGAAATTAGGGCATAAATGAGGTCACAGCACTCTTCTCCAGCACATCAAAATAATATATACTCAACACATATATTATTTCTCCAGCACATCAAAATATCAGTCTTCAATGCAATATCCGTCTTCAACCTCCAACGCAGGCAGTCTGGCAGTCTCTAGAACTTGCAACGTTCTCTCTTCAACACAACATACAATCACAGCTCCATGGCTGGTCTTCACGCTGGTAGCAATCTTTCCAACGCAGCTATTATATATATCAGTCAGCAACATATCAGTCACAATATTTTGCAGGTAATATATCAGTCTTCAACGCATCTACAGGCAGTTCAAAATCGCAGGCTCTCTAATACACGCAGGCTCTCTTCATTCACGCAGGCTCTCTAATACACCAGCAACAGCATATATCTCCACGCTTGTCTTCAATGTATGTCAGCATACATTATGTTGTGAAGAGACTGCGCAGTCGACTCACGTAGGCATGCCATGCTTCCAGAACGCGAGCTCACAACCAAAAAAAACTTTGCTAGTCAAGTAACACTGGCAGGCATGCTTCCAGAACGCGAGCCTTTTACAGGAAAGAAAGGCACCCGAAATTTCCTTGAAGGCAATGGTTCAGGATAAAGAATGGAGACATAGAGAAATAGAGAAAAAGCTGATACCTAAACAAAAAAGGAATTCCCTCGGAAACCACTAAATCTCAACTCGTTCGATCGTTTTGCACGTGGAGGAATTTGGAACTTCCAGTTGACCCTTTAATTCTCTGAAAATATTATATGCCATTACACCCTACCATTGCCAGCACCTCGAGGATTTAAATCGTTTTCTCTTAATCGCTGCAACAAACGAGGATAAAGAGCAGTTTGTAATATCAGTGATCCTTGAGTTGATGGGTCAGGCAATAAGTAAAACTGTCGCTGTTGCTAAGATCTTAAAACGGCGTGTTCCTTCACGTGACTGAGTACAAACTTATTTCTTCAGAAAATATTATCATCTTCTTCACTGAAGTTTTCTCCATGCATTGAGAAAGAGGGCACAAACACCATCAATATTCACATGTAATGGTCACTGCGTCAAGCTCAACACACAGCAAACACTCAACCAGGAAGGAATTCACAACAATTCCAAAACGCAGCAGTTCTGAAAAATTAGGGTTTTTGAAAGTCACACAGAACTCAGACAGGCTCCACGTGATTCAGGCTTAGGGTTTGGCTAATTCAAAAATTTTAGCAGAGAATAAACGTAGGCAAGAGGAGTAACGCATACACTACATGCGACTCGATTGGCAGACTGATGGAGCAGTCTGGCAATGGACTGGCAAGCAGAATGCCAAGAATGAAATGCAGCAGACTGGCAAAAGGCAGGAGTTATGGCAGCGCTCTGATACCACTTGTTGGTAATAAATCCCGATTCATCTTATTCCCTTACCAAAGCAAATATTTATACATTACAATGTGGCGGTTGAGAACCAGCCTTTTCACCTTCCTATCTATTCATATTCCTATTTATTATTTATTTACAATAATCCCGACGGATTATTCTAACAATAACAGATCATGTAGTTTTCACCACACTACATGCAAATAGCACCTAAAGCTCATGTTGAGGATCATGCCAGAGACTACTTACTATTATATCGCCAAATTGTCAAGCAAAGAATGCCACGATGCATCATAAAAACTATAGATGGTTTGCAGTCTACAGTGATATGTATATCCAGATCAGCAGTTGCGTAGATTAGGGCGAAGAAATTGCAGGAATACAAGAACAGTTGCAATCTAGAATCGAGAACATATCGCGAATTCACGAAGGGTTTCCTTTTGTGAGGTTAAGCATACCAGCCTATGAAGGAAATGGCTACGGTCATTCCGAATTTACACCACGTCCAGCGTGAAAGGGAAGTCTCTGATTCTCCATCATTTATCTTTCATGATAATTCTGTTGTTTTATCGTGCAGTTTAAACATGGAGTGGAAAAGGAATCGGTTAATATTCTATGCTATCATTTCTTCATAAATATCTTTTACTAGAATTGATGTGGAAAATAGAATGCACAATATCAGTAATTCAATCGCCTTATTAAAAATTGTTCGCATTTACGATTTTCGGAATGATGCAGGTTAAAGGAGGTAATCAAGACGAAATGAGAGGTCACGTTCATCGAATGCTGATGATGGTATCATCAGGGGTTGATCATACCCGGGATTCTCGAAACATTTTCGTTGCAGATCCTTCCATCTATCAACGAACTGATTGGCATTTTATTTCATGTTCGTTAGATAAAAAACGATGAAGTTGTTGTGTTGTAAAACCTGAGGAGACACCTCACGGAGGAATTAATTGTCACATCTATTGTTGAGGAAACTGTTATTATCTCCATTTCCTATATAAGAAGGTGCAATTTTCAGAAGAAGGGAGGGGGGATTGGCTCTGTTTGAGGAATTATTTCTTCAAGAAGATCAAAATGCATGATTGCTGAGAGGTTGGAGCGATTCTTTCTTCTCATCTAGGGGTCGATAGTGGGAGAAAAGACATGTCAGGATCACTGTAATTATTCTCTGTGACTGGAGGCAATTTTTTGCCAGTAGCTACAGCATCTTTAAGACTGGTGATATCTATATACATTTACAGTATTTTAATACTATGCAAGTGTATTCTTGATATCAGTCGATCTTGTTCCCCTTTTCTGCAATATTAATGTTTTGCCATTATTCCTTTGATGAATTTTGCAAATACATCACATCTATTCTGTAGATTTATGCTGTTTTCGATTTGCTGATATATATATCATGTTATAAATTTGGTGTTGTCATCATTATATATATGATATATTCGTCTGCTGTGCGATCTTGTTTAAGTTTTTCGAATTCCTTCTGAATATTAGCAGGATTGTTAACACAGTAGGATTATTGGTAATTCGATTTCAGTTTACTGTTTTTCTACGCTCCCGATCGGGATAGGATTGTTTAGAGCAGATTAAGAGTAGCTTTTCTTTTATTTATTTTTTAAATCTTTTTGAACCAGATTGTTGTATTTACATCAATGTCAAGTCATTTTCTGCTTTTATGAATAATGTATATATGTTTATTTTGCATTTTTGTAATTCATTTAACATGTTAATATTTGATTAATTTTTGATTATTATATTATAATTTAACTTGATTGAGTAGATTTAATTCATAGATTAATTTAGTAATATTATTAATTCATTAGTAATCAGATTAACTAGTTTAATTTGTACATACGTAGGTATTTTGTAGATTTAATTAACCAGAACAGTAGCTTAGTTTTATTCATAGATTTTCAGGCTAACAGAGCCTTTAAACCTGTCGGGAACAACCATCCCAAACAGCTTGGAGCCTGCTTTAAGGATCTCAGTCTGGGTTGTTTTCCCCCGTTACGTGCATAGTCACATATGCCCGTCAACAACAAGGGAAGCTAGAAATTAATGCCGGAGCATCGTGGCATGCCAGCAATGTGATGAGTTGGTCACATGTTGTGGCATATTTTTGGTTTTGTTGAATCATAGTTTGTTAGCGGGATAGGGCATGATGGTGGATCATCACTCCCTGCGTGGAGATCAAGCCGTAATTTGTTTTCTTGAGACATGGACATTTTCATCATGATGTGTAGTGTTTGTTTTAGGTTATAGGACCACTCAGGGATGGGGGTAATAGTTTAGGTTAAATAGATAGATTAGAGAAGTAGAGGGGGTGTTGTTCTTCAGTTCTGTTCTTCTGGGTTAGAATCCCATTTTCAGAGAGACGGACAGAATTGCATTTGGTTCTGCTTGTAAATACTTTGAGAAGACGGAGGAAGGCGAGCCGAGTGGTGTGCGTGTGTGTTTTCTTAATAGGAAGAGTAGATGTGTGTTTGTAGTGTTATTGGCCTCTATGTATTTACTGTTTGAATTATGTGTCTGTGCAGAGTTGACTTCGGCAATTTTTTGAATACTTGGGTATTTCTGTGAAATGGTTGGTTCACGCATTAAATCGTTGCTTGAACAGTTGAAATAGATCGTAGATGCATGCATAGGAGGGTTAGGCTAATTACTCTTCAAGTTTGCAGGCTAGATTAATTGATTCCATGATCAATCGGGGCAATGCACAAGTTTTCTTCCTTAACCAGTTTATTGCAGAGAACAGATGGTAGAGATCGAGTCTGCAGACGAAGATCTGACAATCTAGGAGAAATCCGCAACGAAATTTTAGAAGGAGATAACGGATCTACAAAGATCTGTGAGATCCACACCAAAGAGTAGATAGACAATCGTGGAGAATTTCGCAAAGATCTGATGGAGGAGAACAATTGTGGAGGAAACATTGCGGGGGAGCAACTTTGGAAAGTTGGTCGTGCATCCCGCATCCCGTAACCCACTTGCAAAAATCCTATTATGGAAAGGCAGTTGCGGAAATAATGTTGCGGGAAGGCCTGTTGCGGATAGGCGGTTGCGAAAATAGTGCTGCAAGAAATCCTTTTACGGGAAAGGCAGTTGCGGAAATAGTGCTACGGGAAGGCCTATTGTGGAAAGGTGGTTGCAGAGACAGGGTTGCGAAAAACCTTGTTGCGGATGATGGATTGTGGGTAGGAAAATCTAGCATATAATTTGGCCGAGGGATAAATTTGGAAGTCCTGCTAATTGTAGGAGCCACGAGATCCTGGAGGTGCTGGTAAGGTTGGTTGTGGTCGACCCCCCCTGCACCATTTTTGGTATCAGAGCAAGTGTAAAAAGATTTGCACACAATGGAGAGGAATCTTGCAATGTTAATTTACAATTTGAGTTTAGAATGTTGATTTCTGAATAAGAGGAATGAAAAGGAGACTGTGGTATGGAAACCCTCACAGCAAAGTGTTGTAGGAAATGAATGCAAATCTCAAGCCTATAGAGAGCATAGGAAGTGCTCAAAGGTTCTGTGTGAGAACTAGAGAAATTCCAATAGGTCAAGTAGGATGAATCTTGATGAGGTGTTGAGAGGGTAGGATTGTTTGCAGTTCATCATGAGTGTGAGAAAGCTCATGGAGGTGGTATGGAAGGTGGCTACTGAAAGTTATCTAAAGGGTTCAAAAGGAAGCCACAGTAGAACAAAGGAAGATGCCAGAGCAAGTGGTGTCAAGAGGATGAGTCAAAGTAGCTTTGACAAAGAGGTTACTAAGCTGAAGAAAAGTCTTAGTAAAGTGACCAAACTGTTACATGAGGAAGCTATAGAAGGTCAATGTTATGGATGGAAGTTGAAGAGGAGGGTGCAATGGCCTGTAAAGAGGTTATGTTCCAGGAACCTCAAGCACAAACTTAGGGTTTGGGTGAAGAAAGAGGAAAGACTCAAGGAAACTGAGCATGAGGAAGAAGTTCACGTGATGTGTGAACCTGAGCAAGGTGTGTGGCTTCAAGAATAGAAGGAGGATACTGATACAGAGTTTGCTGACAAGCTCATGGAAAAAGCGAATAGTTCACATCAGTATACAGAGGAGAATGAGGATGTTGATGAGAAGACCATTGAGGATTTCAAAGGTTGTTTCACAGAAACAAATCGACATGGAAGAATGGAAGAGAAGGCATCAATTGAGGCTGAAGTGCCTTATGTTTTTCAAACTGACCATATGTGTTTAATTGCAGGTTGCATAGTTGGAATAGAGGGACAATTTCTTAATATTGTCCAATAGTTTGAAAAGAATGAAGATGAGGGTAAAACTGCGGACATATGGAATGTCTATGTTTTACATATCTATTTTCTGATTTTATTGCAGGAATTATGCAAGTGGATAGCTAGAATGGTGGATAAGGAAGCAGAGTTGCTTGGTGACAATCAAATTTCCTTTCATTGGCTAAAGGAAAATACAGAGGAAGAAGTTGTCTTGAGGGACAATATGGCAACTCAAGATTGGGCTGAAGATGATGAGGGAAGTAGCAACAGTGAACCTGTTCTACAACAGAGGGAGAAAGCTTTAGAAGTTTTTTATACTTCTAGACAAATGAAGGTCACGGTGGAGAAGGGTATCTAGACATAAAATTTTCAACAATGAAGCAGACTGGATGAGGAGATAGATGAGTTATGGCATCAAATGTAGAGATGTAAGAGGAACCATGACAGGGAGGTTCAGATAGTTATTTGGATGACTGTGGAAGACTGGGAAGTTCATTACAGGACTAATGAACAACAACAACTACAAAACAAGATATGGGATTCAGGGGGTTTGAGGATTAAAGTTACATGACCCAGAGGTCATGATTTATTTTGAATTCATAAGGATGGTGATGTGACAAAAGCAAGCAAAGAAAAGGGATCAGAGAATTCATACAAGGAATTCTTGGGTGGCAGAATTTTGTTTTCTAACATTGTTGTTTACTGTTTGTTTTTGTAATAGGGAAAATTAATATGTTTATATGCAGATGGAAGTGAACCTATTGAAGGAGGAACATAAGTGATCAAAGAAATCAGAACATGTACCAAAGACCTGTTGCTGACAAAGTGTTAGATGGTATGGTTGAAGGGGTTGTTCGAGATGAGAACACTGCTCAAACTTACACTTTGAGTATCTGCTGCAAGATTACATAAAATTTGTAGAAAGGGAGCTCATGGACAGGAGCCAATGAAAAGTATATCAAGTTGGGGAGTCTCATGCAGGAGCATCGTGGCATGCTAGCAATGTGATGATTTGTTCACATGCTGTGGAATATTTTTGGTTTTGTTGAGTCATAGTTTGTTAGCAGGATAGGGCATGATGGTGGATCATGACTCTCTGCATGGAGATCAAGCCGCAGTTTGTTTTGTTGAGACAGGGGAATTTTCTTCATGTTGTGCAGTGTTTGTTTTAGGTTACATGACCACTCAAGGATGGGGGTAACAGTTTAGGTTAAATAGGCAGATTAGAGAAGTAGAGGGGGTGTTGTTCTTCAGTTCTGTTCTTCTAGGTTAGAATCCCATTTGCAGAGAGATGGATAGACTTGCGTCTGGTTTCGCTTATAAATATTTTGAGAAGACGGAGGAAGGCGAGCCAAGTTGTGTGTGTGTATGTTTGATTAATAGGAATAGTCGCTGTGTGTTTATAGTGTTATTGGCCTCTATGCATTTACTATTTGAACTATGTGTCTGTGTAGAGCCGACTTCGACGATTTTCTGAATACTTGGGTATTTCTGTGAAATGTTTGATTCACGCATTAAATCATTACTTAAACAGTTGAAATAGATCGTAGATGCATGCATAGGAGGGTTAGGATAATTACTCTTCAAGTTTGTGTTATGGCTGATTTTACCACTCTAGGTGAATCACACTTTGTATGGCCTTCCCCTGTCCCGCTGCAGACTCCTTAGACCCCGTGGACCATTTTTTGTCCTTTGATGTTTCCTTGATCATCCCTAAAAACATGTGAAAAATGATAAACGTGACTTTTAAACCTATAATCACGTATATACGCGGGTTTGACCCCTAAAACCGCATACATCGGGATGTGTACAAAATCCAAATCCTTTTGGAGTTTTCCTTGACATGGATTCAACTCACTTGACTCCTGGCCTTCCCTATGCCTTGAGATCGCTCGGATTCGACCTTTCATTACCCCTTTGAAAAGCCATAGGAATTTCTCTCCATAATAGTTTGCAGGATAGATTGATCGAATCCATGATCAATCGGCACAGTGCACACATTTTATGCATTCACTAGTTTATTGCAGAGAACGGATGATGGAGATCGAGTCTGCAGATGGAGATCTGACGGTCCAAGAGAGATCCGCAATGAAAGTTGCGAAGGTGATAAAGGATCTACAAAGATCTGTGAGATCCGCTCCAAAAAGTAGATCGACGGTCGTGGAGAAGTCCACAAATATCTCACAGAGGAGAACAATTTCGGAGGAAAAGTTGCGGGGGAGCAACTTTGGAAAGTTGGTCGTGCATCCTGCATCCCACAACTTGCTTGTGGAAAGCCTATTGCAGAAAGGCGGTTGCGGAAACAGTGTTGCAGGAAGGCCTGTTGCGGAAACAGTGCTGCGGGAAAGCCTGTTTCGGAAAGGAGGTTGCAGAAACAGTGCTGCGGGAAGGCCTGTTGCGGAAGACGAATTGCGGGGAGGAAAATCTAGCGCAAAATTTGTTCGAGGGCTAAATTTGGCAGTCCTGCTAATTGTAGGAGCCATGAGATCCTAGAGGTGTTGTTAAGGTTGTTTGTGGTTGACCCCCCCTACACCAGAAATCCTTAAAGGATTTCTCCTTATCGGGTAGACATCAAGTCCATATCCATTCCAAGTTAGCAGTTTGTTTGACTAATTCACATATCAAACTCTACGTATATAAATTTATCCAGTACAAATGCATATTTACAGAGTTACGTGTAAACTTGCAGAAGGCCCAACAACCGCAGTGTTGCAATCTTGCTCTGATAACACTTGTAATGTCTCCGACCCTTATGACAGAGAAAAAGGTTCCAAATTTCAATTTAAAAACAATAGAATAATGTTAGGACAGCTAACCATTAAATGATTAATTGAAGTTCTAAGTTTAATAATCATTACTAAGGTTGCATTACTTAATTAAATAATTTGTCGCCCTTAGTTTTACAATATCAACATTTAATAAACTTTATCAAACTTAAATTTAAGTTCATAATCACATTCAATGCATGAATAATGAATCTATGATCATAGTGTGATTAAGGTCCTACATTAAATTCTTATCTTTTGTAAAGATTATTGAAAACATAGTTTATAATTGTCAAGTATTGTGTCATTAATTCTTTGCAGATTTAATTAGTTTGTGGTGTTGTTCCGTGTGTGATTTTAGTGAAGATAAAAAATAAGGAAAAGACACATCAATAAACATATGTAGGTTGGATGCATGCGGCTACCTCCTTGAGCTGAACGCTTGCTTGCACACCTTCCCTGGAAGCAACCTTCTGTTGATCATGTAGTCCTGCACCATGGGCCTAGAAGGGGGGCCCGAGGCATCTTTGTATCATCCACCTGAGCTGGTGGATTTCAAGAAGCTAACGAGACTCGGCACAAATTCATCAAAAATCTAGATAGTATCCCCACCGTCATCCTCCCAGCTGAAGAAACGAGTAGATCGGCGATGAATCTAGCAGATCGAGGTCTCATTTGGAAGTTCAAATGATTGTGGCCTTCTCCCAAGGTAGTAGATGCATGGGTGCAGAGGAACTGGATATCGTTAGTAAAATAAGGCATCAGAAGCTACTCCGTAGGCACAGGATTCTTCGTATTCATGTTCGAAGAAGGGGAAGAAAGAAGCCTCATATTCAGGAACTGACCTTACTTCATGGGTCCCCAGGGATTATATCTGAATAAATGGACTCCATACTTCTATCCTACGCAAGATGTGTCGTCGAAAGTTCCGGTGTGGGTTCACCCTCCACACTTACCCCTGCACTACCGAAATCCGAAGACACTAGAAACCATTAGCAACACTCTTGGTAAATACATAGATTGTGCAAAGAGAAAGGACCAGTAATCCTAAGAATTTGTGTTGAGGTTGATCTGGAAATAGGGCTACCAAGAGCAATCAATCTAACGGTTTCAGACTGGTTACATATCCAAGAGCTGGACTATGAACAAATCCCCTTCAAATGGAGGTACTGTCATAGTTACGGTCACTTTGTGAGATATTGCAAGAAAAAGGATGAGGAAGAGGCCAAGAACCCCAAAGATCAATAGATCTAGGCACAGAAAACAGCCTCAAAAAAGGAAAATAGTAGGAAAAAAGGCCAGGAAACAGCGGTGGGATTTGATGGGTCAGAATAAAGGCAGGAACAAGACAAATAAAACAAAGATCATTCAAGGACAGAAGTGGCGAAAAATCCCTTTGAAACACTTAGGGTAGCGTAAGACGTCACAGAAACGGTTACTGAGGAGATAAAGTAGCATCCCCCTCCCTCAGTAATCAAGAAGGAAATTCCAGAAGAAACTCATCCTCAATCTCCAGCAAGGATCTACTCCTCACCCTCCTACTATGAGGTAACTAAGAAAAAACCTCCAGAATCCTTAGGGTCATCGGAATACGATTCCTTTGAGAGGCCATAAAAAAAAGATGGGAGGAAATACTGTAGAGAAGCTCGAGAGGAAGAAGTAGAGAGACAAAAAATCCAGGGCAGCCAATCTACAATTGAAATGACCATGGGGAGAAACACCATAGCAAGACCTACCAAGGGAGGTTCATCCCACCCCAATCTCAGTAAGTAATGCAGCTGGTCTCTTGGAATTGCAGAGGATTGGGGAACCCATCGAAAGTCAAAGCAGTAAAATACCTTCTGAAAATTGAAATCCCCGAGATTCTCATGCTCCAAGAGACCAAGATTAAGGGGAAACCCTCCTTCATATCAGCAGCTCAAAGTGGAAGAAAAATGTCGAGAAGGCCATAAGCGTTAGAGGCACCTCTAGGGGCCTTACAACTCTGTGGTCATATGAGGATTTTTCTCTAGAAAGCTCTTTTGAAACCCAACATTGGATCTACACAGAACTCCATCATATATCAAGTAAGATCACCCTTTCTCTCTTTTATTTTTATGTTCCGGTTCTACAATTAGAAAATAAATATTGTTGGCTAACTCTAGTAGACTTTATTGAGATTTACACCCCCCAGAATATAATAATAGCAAGAAATCTAAATCTGATCTTTGACTCAAATGAAAAGAGGGGAGGAAACAAAAGAAAGGATCAAATGTTTCCCCTTGTAGAGCACATCATGCAGCAGTGGGAACTTTTAGACATAAATCCAAAAAGAGGCCTTTTCACCTGAACAAACAACAGAGTTGGGGTAGATCACATAGCTGCCCGTTTGGACTTTTTCTTGGTTCAGAGCTCACTGCTGTAAAATAGGGTGATCTCCTTCAAAACTCTTCCAAAACTAACTTCAGATCACAAACCCATCTTGCTTCAGCTGGAAGATGAAGATAACTTGGGCCCCATCCCCTTTAGATTCAGCCCTCTCTGGATTGAAAAGGAAGGGTTTAAGGAAAAGGTAATCTCAGCTTGGTCTACTACTGTGATTGGGCCCCCCTCCTTTGTGTGGGAACATAAACTAAAAGCCACGAAGGAATCTTTGAAGGAATGGGTTAGAAATCCCATCAACACTCCAATCATCCACAGAAAGGAGACTACCCAGTTATTGGGAAATCTCCAAATCGAACTTGAAAGCAAGGACATCACCAGTGCAGATATTGAAAAATAGCAAACAACCCAAGCCAAGGATTTTCTCTCTTTCCAGCAAGAAGAAGAATTCTTGAGGCTAAAGTCTCGTAGTTTGTGGCTAAAAGCAGGAGACCACAACTCCTCATATTTTCACATACATTGCAGAGCAAGATTATGCAAAAATCATATCTCTGAAATCACCACTTACGATGGGACTCTGGACAAAGGCCATGATCAAATTAAGATTGCAGTTGAAACTCATGATCAAAATCTATTCAAAGACAATAGAGATGGAAGTGAGGATGTCATCACTGATTTCCTCTCTCACATCCCTCTATTAGTCAACAGTGATGATAACTCAGTCCTCTCAAAGCCTTTTACTGAAGAAGAAATATGCAACATAGTATGGTCTATGGAACCAAACAAGTCCCCAGGGTCGGATGACTTTTCAATCCATTTTTTAAGGTGTTGGTGCCTGGAAATTCGCAGGCGACAACAGTAAGGGATTCTCCCCAATCAACGTTCCCAACTAGCCCGTTGACTGTTTGGTATAGGGAATCCGTCAAGTTTGTGGTCCGGCTACCATAGGTCAGGTAACAAACAAAGGGTTTACCGTTTGCGGCCCGGTTCACCGAGTTTTTTGTATTTTGACTTAAAAAATGCAATGCAAGTGCCTAACTAAATGCAAGGTGATCAAAATGCGAGGAGCCATCATAATGTGATGCACAGGTTCTTACCTCTTGTCTTAAGGCGCGCAAGCATTTAAATCACATACAGCAAGTAAATAAACTAACTACCTAAATCTATCCCTAGGGAGCAAGGTTATCATTCGTTAGTGAGTAATACATTCCGTACATGCATTATGAATAGTTACAGACAGCTGATACTTCATTCAAAACACATGAACAACTACAGATATATAAACAACCAGATAGCCGATTATTTTACGAACAACATTTATTACTCACAGTGGAAGAAATCCCAAAGATACTGAAGAACATTTAACAAGAACATAGGTTCGGGGAATTAAATACTCTCACAGTAAATGAAACATAGCTGAAAACGAAATAGTTCCTCTTCAACATTATTCATTGAGTCGCATTGATACATTCCACATTTCACTCTCTCCAACAGGCAAAATTGCAGTTTTCTTTGCAAAACGAAGTAGTTCCTCTTACAAGTAAACATTTACAAAATTTTCCAGGGAAAAAGCCCCTTCTCAATCCTACTTTCAAATATTTAAACTATAATTACAGATCCTTTCGTTTTCCCCAGACGCATGATCTCTCATTTCCTCAAACGCTTCACATTCCTTGTCTGTATGTAATCATGGACCACTTGGTAACTGATGAATTCTTGGGCTCGCGCCGTTATAGCTCCGGGTTTTGTCTTCTAATCCCCTGGTTCTCCTGGCGCTCCCTTGGGTTTCAGTTATATTCTTGCCGAACGGT
Source organism: Pseudotsuga menziesii (assembly GCA_001517045.1). Classification (NCBI taxonomy): domain Eukaryota; kingdom Viridiplantae; phylum Streptophyta; class Pinopsida; order Pinales; family Pinaceae; genus Pseudotsuga; species Pseudotsuga menziesii. The sequence goes on from LPNX010519325.1 coordinate 12,974, forward strand.
CCGTCTTTCTCAACACCACGGTAGAGCGCTCAATCTCCTCAAAAACCGCCTGCCATCAATCGACCAGCATCATTCAAAAACCAGCAGATATTATCAATTAAACGACTATTCCACAAGGAAAAAGTGAGGCGCATCATCTATGGGTCTAACAAACCTAGCCTACGGCGGTCAACAGGAAACTGACTGGCGGGAAAACTTAAAGTCGGCAGTCGGAAGGAAGTAACATCGGAGACCAAGAGGCTTTCCCAGCCGCAATGGTGGAAGAAACCCAAGTCACGGACAAACGACACGCAGGAAAGAGATGCTTTAATCGGAGATCGGACGGATTTGAACTTCAGAAGCCGAAAGACTTGGAGAGCCGCAACGGTGGAAAAGAAAGCTAGAGGACACACGACCCAGGCGGGAAGACTTAGTCGAAAGTCGGGCGACTTTGACATCGGGAGGGAAAAGGATCCCCCGGCCGCAACGACGGAAGAGTACAAGCTTTATGCACACGGCTAATAACAGGTTAAAATGCATTGGCCATTGGCGCTTTCACACTTCGGAAGCTAAATTGCTTTAGGAGCCGCAACGGCGGAAGGAAAACGGTTCGAACTTCCAATCAAAATAATGAAAAAACTAAGTGTTTCAGTCAACTTCAAACATCCAACAATGGCGACCTCAGTAGAGACAACCGGTTTGATCAATAAACAAAACAATCTTAACAGCTGGGGCTCACCATGAACTTCAACGCAATAAAAAACCAGACCTTGGCCAAGAGTTAAGTTTTGTAGTCATTTAAAGATTGAAACACATGCCAACAACTCCAAGGATACAAAGATTAAAGAAAAATCATGAGGAGGGGTCCCGAATTTAAGAAATTTGGGGAGAAAAGTTGCAGCTGCAACAATTGGCGATTACCTGGCGAACCTAGATCTCTGGGTGATTAACCTCTGAATGACAAACTGCTTAACAACAACAGCATCGTATTAAATTCTTCCAGCAATATGGATTTCTCAGATAACAGAAGTGCGTACCCTTAACCATTGATGACAGTCCAATTAGGGGAGTGGAAACCAGGATTTTCAAGTCTATATGACTCTGTTGAGGCTAGACAATGAGTTTCATTAACCTTTGTCTTCAGGTGGCTATCAGCGTGGACACCACAGGATTGTAGCAGATGGTAAGCAGCAATATTCATTTGTTCCTTGTTCCCATGCCATTTTAGCACTTTTGTGCTTTTGGACTTTTGTCCCTTTCATATGAGTCCTCCTGTACGCCTTTCTTACTGAATTTTAATTCAGGATCCTCTATCCCATAGTGTCCTTTTGTGTGAGCGATGTAATTCAAGTTTCAGCTCACGGACGGAGAGGATCTTTTGGCAATTTAGTACTTATGATTCAGCTTCTGCTTTGATTTATGATGCTTTCATAGGAGTTTTTGACTCTTTATTTGCCTTTTGGCCTTCGTTTCTTGGCATGGGATCATTTATATTTAATACACTGTTCACTTTGCTCCTTCCCATGGGTCCTTTGCTGTTGCTCCTTAGAACATTTTAAATGTGATGTGGATGGAACCTCGACATAGTACCACAGACTCCTGGAATCCGGTTTATTTCACAGGGGTTAAGCAGGACTTCAATGCGCACAAAACTATCCGAGAAAACTGCTAAATTGGAAGAAGTTCAAATAGTAACACACAGTCTGATACTCAAAAGTTTATCACTCCCAAACATTTAGAGGTCCTCCCTGCAACCACAGGTTCGTCCCCTTTATTGAAAACAAGAAAACTCGACTAAAGCAAACTAAAGAACATGACTCAAAAGACAACTAGACGAATTATTTATATATAAGACAGAAGCAAACAAGCAGATTTAGGAAAAATAAGGCTTGAGAACCAAACCATTTACTGGTAGGTTCTCCTCCCACCCCTGCAGATCTTGTAACTTGTAGGTAGAAGGACCAAGCTTGGCTGCAATCTGAAAAGGGCCTACCCACAGCTGCTGGAACTTGGTATGCTTTCCTTTCTCATCATGGGGGTGGTCCCATTTGAGAACTAAGTCTCCCACTTCAAAGTCTTTTGTCCCAGCTTTATGCTTGTCAAACCATCTCTTAACTGACTCTTGTTGTTGCTTAAAGCGGTCTTTGGCTTTAGTTCTGGCCTCCTCTGCTTTTAAGAGATTATATATTCTTATTTGTAAAAATTCATCATCCGACCCCCTAGACTCCTGAGCTAGTATGGAAGATGGTAGCATGATATTTGGAGGAAGGATGGCTTCTTTACCATATACAAGGGTATATGGAGATACTCCTATCTCAGATTTGGGGGTGACTCTGTCAGCCCACAGGGCGTTTGGTAAGGCTGAGTGCCAACTCCTTTGGTTTTCTATGACAGTCTTCTTTAGGATTCTGATCAAATTTTTATTAGAGGATTCAGCCAGGCCATTTCCTTGTGGATAGTAATTAGCAAAATAATGCAACTTTATCCCTTTATCATGAGCAAAAGCAGTCACTTTAATTGATGAAAAATACTTGGCATTATCAAAAACTAACGAAACTAGAACTCCAAACCTGGTCATGATGTGGTCTTGTACGAAACTGATGACTTTGTCCTCATTTATCTTGCGCAGCGGAATAGCTTCGACCCAGCGAGTGAAATAATCAGTCGCAGTAAGAATGTACTTGTGCTATAGGGAGGAATTCGGTTTTATTTCTCCAATAATATCCAGCCCCCATTGATCGAAGGGTTCCGTGATCATCACAGGCTTTAGCGGTGCTGTTGCTTTAGGCTGTCTCTCACCACACCTTTGACAAATATCACATTTATTGACATGTGCATGTACATCCTTGAAGAGTGTAGGCCAATAGTAACCAGCTCTGAGGATTTTATGGGCCGTAGTGTCTCCTAAATAATGTCCCCCAGCAGGACCGTCATGTAATTCTGACATTACTTTCTTCGCATCTTCTTTTTCTAGACACCTGAGGAGAACCCCGTCATAATTTTTTCTGAACAATACCCCTTCCACAATTTGATAAGATGTTGATTTAAGACGTAGCGCTCTTCTTTGTTTGGAATTCCAATGTTCAGGTAACAGCCCTGCCTGCAAGTAATGCACCAGGTCTCTGTACCAAGATTCGGGAGTTGTAAACAAAGGACATACATCCATGACATGCAATTCAGCATCGTCTTCCCAAGCTTGTTCTTCATTGTTCCCACTTTTAGTCATCAATTTGCATAACCCTTGACATTTAACTATAGAGGTTGGCTTGAATTCAAGGTCGTACTCTTGAAGAGCTATTACCCAGTTGCCCCTTCTTTCTCCTAACTCTTTCTGTATGAGAAGGGATCTTACAACTGGGTAGGGGACTATTACCTTGGTTCGATTCTTTAATATATAAGGCTTGAATTGCTTCACTGCCTTAAACACTGCATAAGCTTGCTTATCAATGGCTGGGTAATTTAACTCAGCCCCCTGCAGACCAGTACTCATAAAGGCGATTGGGAATTCATCCCCCCCATCTTCCTTTTGCGTGAGCACAGCTGCCAACGAATCGTCGGATGCAAATGTATACATAATAAAGTCTTTATCAAAGTCGGGGCTTTTCAAGGAGGGAGTGTGTGCAACATCAGTTTTAATTTTGCTGAAAGCGTCCTTCTCAATATCAGTCCACTTAAATTGTGCATTTTGTTTGACCATCTGCTGTAGTGGTTTGACAGTCTGAGCAAAATCAGGGACAAACCTTCGTACAAAATTTATGGTTCCCATAAACGATTGCATTACTTTTTTATTGTGGGGCATGGGGATTTGTTCAATGGCCTTAATTCTTTCTAGGTCTATAGATATACCCTTCTTTGAAACTATGTGCCCCAGTAACTTGCCCTCAGTGACGGCGAACACGCATTTCTTGGGATTAAGCGAGATGCCGTACTTCCGACAGCGTTCAAAAATCTGTTTTAAGTGAAAAGCATGCTCTCCTCTTTTCTTTGAGAATATTGTAATGTCATCCAGGTACACTACAACACTTCGTCCAATCAATCCGCAGAAAGCTATGTCCATAGCCCTCTGAAATGTCGCTCCAGCATTAATCAACCCGAAAGGCATCCTTCTATAGGCAAAAGTTCCCCATTTAGTTCTGAACGTTGTCTTTAATCTGTCTTCTTCGGCTACTAATACTTGATTGTAGCCAGAGAAACCATCTAATAATGAAAACAGTTCAGA
>LPNX010519325.1:26803-77975 GCA_001517045.1 Pseudotsuga menziesii
ACATGGATCCGACTCATTTGACTCTTGGCCTTCCATATGCCTTGAGATCGCTCAGATTTAACCTTTCATTACCCCTTTGAAAAGCTATATAAGGAACCCCTTGGTACATTGTAGGCATAAGAGAGAATTGAGAGCAACGAAACTATAGTCCATTGTTGCCGAAACTTATGCTTGAGTCTGCATCCCTTTGTCCCTTGGAGCACTTTTGTGTTCTTCCCAAGCTTGCCTTTTGCTTGTGAGCTTGCTATTGAGAGATGGAGGATTGAAGTGGTGGAGGCCCAAGTGGGGGATTCAGTTTCTCCGGTTCACAGACGTGCCGTCAGAGGTTGTACCTTGTAATATCTGATTTATATTAATAGAAATATCTTTTCCTGTCCAATAATGTGTGTTTGAATGAATATTTTATCCATGGGATTATGTCAAATGCTTTTACATTATTGATTATATATGCTAGAATAGATCTAACACCATGATATATAGAATGCTTGTATTGTTTATTTGTTGTTAAGGAAGTAATATAGCAATTCAAGCTAGATATTGGAAAGCTCAATGGGGATCTACTTCAACCGTCTAGAATAAGGTACGAGGTCTGATCCTTTAGTGTTAGACATTTTATTTCTATTGCATATTGGGAAAGATTGATTTATGGAGTCAAGCTGTTTGTTGTGGTACCCCAAGCCATAGGAATTTATCTTTGTAATAGAATTGGTGACTCCGTTGGGGAGTTCCTAGTAGTTGTCCTTTGGGGGTTTTTTTCTCGGCATTCAATGAATTTGAATTGCTCTTTCTCTCTTGTTTCTGTGTCGGGTCTAGGGGCATGTATGCCTGGTAGAGTCTGATTGGTGTAAAGTTTGTCTCAGCCTGCTTGTTTGCCTTGATTTTATGCACCTTTTCTTCCTGTATGCGGGTTTTTGATTTACAGTCGTGTATACACGCGGTTTCCTCTGCGATTTCCGCGTATACACGCGGTTTTACTGCGAACAGTCGCGTATGCCCTTGATTTTGCCTTTTTGGGGAAGATAATTGGTTGCTGGGTGAATTCTAATATTTGTTGAGTCTCCTTTGGCACTGCCTGAGTCTGTTTTGACCTCTGTTTCTAACCAGAAACGTTTTTTTTTAGGATAATTTTTTTTTTAAGATGGTTCTTATCATGGCATTTTCGATTTTTTGTTTGAGATTAGTGCATTGGAGTTATTTTACCTTAGTGATTTGCTTGAGTGCTATCTCGGTGTGCTTGCAGAGTCTAGGGGTCATAGAATCATTCTTTTGCTTTTTCAATCTCTTTTATTTTCAAAAAATCCAAAAACATTCGCTTATCATCATGCATTGCATTTTGCACTTTGCATTGTACTTGCATTAGATAGATTTGCTTTGGAGTACTAGTTAAGACTTCATATAGGAAATTTGAATTCATCATTTGAAGAAGAATTGTGCATTTCACGTAGTAGCATACACTGTTTTCATGGACACAATGCATTTGCATTGATTGTTAGGTGTGCATTTTACTTCCTGTTGTGTCATAACACCATCAGTTGCACGATCATATCCTTTTTTGAGTAATAAAGCCAACGAAAATCAACGCTAAATAAAATGAATTACACTCTTTTCTTTTCTAGGGTGCACCAACAAGCTTAGGTTTTAGGATCTTGGAATAGTTCATTGTAAGTTAATTCTCCAAGATCACTAAACAACAACATCTAAGTGTCTGTCCAGGTGAGTGTGTGAAAACCTTGGTATAACCAGTGTTCTCAGGATCCTCCTCTCAAAAGGGAGTTAAGCACGAGGCAGTGTGAGCGGTTATTGATTGGGATGACCCCTAGTCATAACTGAGTAGAACCAGAGATATTTTCAAGATTGTATTTGTATCTGGGGGCTCTTTCGAGAGTTTCGAGCTTTGCCACCCTGCCCATACGGTCAATCCCGCCTACGATTGTCTGCCTGAGCATTGAGTATATTGAGGTGACCTTAGTGGCGTTACCTAGGATATCGAGGGGGTACTTGTAGAGGTTATTCTGTAGGTGTCCCGACCAGGTTGGGGTCGGACAGCACAGTCGCTTTACGCGTTGAAGCTGAGGGCCACAATAATTGGTTACGTACCTCCGCTTGTTGTGTATGGGAGTCTCAAGCCTCTCCTAGGCGAGACATACCTGCTTCATTTGGGAGCTCACTTATCCAGCCCTTGTTTGCTTGCATTTGGCTTTATATTTTATTAGTGATTGCTCTATGCATGCTAGTTGGCCTAGGGTTTACGTAAATAGAGAGTCTTTGCTATTTTTTGAGTCATTGTGGATTCAAGTGCAGTTCTACGCCGTTCTCCTCATTTAGCAGGACTTCTGCCTTCTACTTCTCCTCCTCCTTTGGGAGAGAGACCTAGACAGTCCAGGCGGACTACGTCACACATTGATTCACACACCATGGGGGATTCTTCAGAAGGTATTCCTGAACCACCTCCTCCCATTCGTGTAGACGATGGGGAATTTACTCCTACTTATGATCCGTCTCCTGACTTAGCTGAGTTAGGTCCTGTGATTTCTGAGATAGGACCCTTGTGCGATAGACCTACTCACTCTAGGTCTGATTCCCCGTTGACACGTTACCAGTATGGAATGCCGGAAGACACCGAGACTCATTTTGAACCTGCCAGCACTAGCTACGGTAGTTATGCTACGTCTGGTTTCCCTACACATGATTTGACATTTCATGTCGAATCTGATTTTGAGCCTAACACTATGCCTGGGGACACTCTCATTCCTTACCATGCAGAAAGGTTTGGGAGCACTAGTCACATTGCACCTTCCGTCCCAGTGGTGGAAGCTCCATTGTATCTCCCTCCTAGGTCTAGGGTTAGCGATCCGATTAGGATACCAGATCCGAGACGAGTGACGATAGGTAGTAATACATATATTATTACTCAGGTTCCTTCATCCTCGGTCCCTAGTTCTTCAAATGTACATCCTCCACCTTATTCACATGGTCCTTCGAGTCGGTATATGGCTACGAGTCAGGTCCGTACTGCGGTTACTATGCCGATTGTGTCTCAAGTTCACATACCTCCCGCTGCGTCGGGAGGCTATGTTCATGCTTCTAGAGGTCATCTTGCTACTTTCGGGGCATATATCCCTACTTTCGGAGCATATCTTCCTACCTACGGAGTGTCTCATGGGGCATCGCATGCGATGACCTATGGACCTTATCATGGGATGCAGTATGGACAGGTTTCTTCACCTTATGGAGGCGGGTATCAACAACCTGCTTACTCTCCTAATTACGGCTTTCTAGCTCCTACTAGCCAAGGTCCACCATACTATGGTACTTCCATGCCACCCTATACGGGTCAGACAGGAGTAGGACACTATGGCCAAGGCCATGGTGGTAATCAACCCTATATGAACCAGGGAGCGGTCCATCGACCTCATCATCCTAGGCTCCCTTTCCTTACGACGCTTAATCTTCCTGACTTATCGAGACTTATGAACGATCCTATGGCTCACGACCCGGCTTGGCCGGCTGTCCCTACCAAGCTTCCTTCAGACATACCTAAGTTCGAAGGCAAACCGAGAGAGGATACGAGCGAACATGTTACTACATTTCACCTTTGGTGCTCTTTGAATTCGTTACATCAGGACTCAGTCCGTTTGCGACTATTTCAGTGCACCCTAACAGGTCCTACGGCGAAATGGTATATAGAGTTGCCTAAGGGAGCTTTCTCTTTGTTCGATGACCTTGTGATGACTTTTCTTAATCACTTCCAGCTACCAGTGCGCTATGACGTTGGTACTAAACTCTTGTCGACATTTCGGCAAGATAAAGCCACCCATATTTCTGATCATATTCAAGAGTGGCGTAGAAGGAAGAGATTAATTAAATCTTTTATATCGCTGGAATTCCTCCTTGAGTGCTTCCTCAAGTTGTTATTTCCATATATAGAAAAGGATGTTTCCACATCCGGAGTGCAGAATGAGGGACAAGCGATTTTTAGGGCACAGGAACTGGACTTGATCTATGCTCAGTCCAGTTTGTTGTATGAGATTATTGCCAACGCTCCTCGTTCCAGTTTCGATCCCAAAGTCAAACCTGGACCACATGCCGATGGCATTGTGGGTTGTGCAAGTGCGAAACCTGTAGATTCGGTTGAAAAACAAGCTAGAAAATTGTCAATGAACCAATCTGCCTCGGGATAAGCTACGAATTCGTCTCAACCCGCCCAAACGACGAATGTACTTTCTGTGCAATCGTCGGACCAGAAGGGTAACCAGCAGCCCGGATGGAATATAAAAAAGGGTAAAAATAATAATCGAAAGGGTGGGAATAAGAATGAGAATGCTCACAATAATGACAAGAACGGTAGAAATGCTAGGGGGGCAAGCAACCGAAACTTAAGGTTAAATTCCCTTGCAAGCTATGTAAGGATGATCACCTCACTTACTTGTGCCCCCGGATTGAAGAAGCTTCGAGATTCTTATCACAAGGCCCAGCTATGCTAACGAACCCTTTACCGCATAACCAAAATATGAACTCAAAGTCCCATGACCAGTCTAGTGATGATGATCCACCGGAGGGTAGTGGTCGTGGGTACATTAACATGGTCCGTGCTGCAAAAGTTGTGACTCGTGCAAAAGATTATAGTTCGTCACAACCCAGCCCAGGCAAAGAACCTGATCCACCAGGAACCCCTTTGCGCATTGAGAAACCTACGAATAAACCTGAGGCTGCACCTCGCATTCCTAAGGGAGTTCTTAAGCGTTCAGGGCATAATCCAAATGCCCGAGCCGCCCAAAATTATTCAGTTGTCAAGGATTTGGACCATACTCCTTGTGTGATGTCTGCATTGGAAGTGCTTCAGAGTTGTCCTTTGCAAAGGAAGGTGTTGCTTTCTGCCCTTGGTGTGAACGATGATGATTCTTCCTCTGTGATCAAATTTGAAACCGCAGGACATTAGCCTCGCTTGCCCTACTATGTGTCTCTTTTGGTGCACGTAGAATGTCTTGGTATGACCGTCAAACGTACTGTGATTGACGAGGTCCTACTGCTTCTGTGATGTCTTTGGCCTGTTGGAAGGGTCTCGGTTCTCCTGAGCTGTCTAAATCAGCGACTATGTTAACTGCTTTCGATGGGAGATCTTTTAGGCCGCACGACATCCTTCCTTCCCTTAAAGTCCATTTGGGGGGAAAGACCGTTGCGATAGAGGTTGAGGTGGTTGATGCACCCCTTGACTATAATCTCCTGCTGGGTAGGAACTGGATATAGTATGCAAGCCGTTGCTTCTTCCTTGTTCCATGTTGTATGCTTTCCACATAACAGGAAGATTGTAATGATTGATCAGATGACATTCAAGAATCCGTCTGTTACCGCATCTCTGGGAGCTTCGATCCCGATCGTTGAGCACTCTCAGCCAGCAACTGGGAGTGTGGTTGTAGGCATGTATCCATCCCTCATGGGAAGCTTTAGTTGTCCTGCACCGATCCTCATGATAGGATCTAGTTTTGATGAGGCTTCGACTTCTACGATATCGTTGCCTTTTCGCACAAGTCATATGGAAGACCCTTGGATTCTTCCTGCACCGAGTACTTCGAGTGAGCCTGTCCAGACGAGCATGCCGCTGCCTCCAGCTATGATAGCTTATCAAGCTAATATCAAGAATATTGTAGGGCCTTATTCTTCCTCTTCGTGGACGAAGGAGGAAGACCCCTATGTGCTGCCGGCATGGGTAGTACTGTCTTCTCATGCCCACGACTTCCTTGATACAGTGTTCCCTTTAGATGAAGCGATTATTGAGGCTATGTCGGTAGTTGAGCCACCATGGGAGGAACTTCATCATAGATCGTACTTCCTTCCAGCGCTTGACTGTTTGGAGCATGAGGATTATAGGGAGATTCTTAGTCAGAGAGTTTGTATTCCTGTGGTTCCATTAAGCTCTCCTGGTCCGATGGCTGATGGAAACATGGTGAACATATCTTCAATGATTCCTATCAACATCTCTCGCAATCTTGGCACAATAGAGAATGTCTATATTGGGGCGAAATGTTCCCAAGCTGAGATTTTGGAATATACCGAGCTATTCAAGTAATTCTTTGATATTTTTGCTTGGTCCTACGATGAGATGCCAGGTATTGAATCTTGTATTGTCGAGCACAAGATTAAGAGTTTCCCCAACGCTAAGCCTATTCGACAACGTTTACATGCGGTGAACCCTAGGAAAGCATCCGCCATTAAGGCAAAGATAGAGAAATTGTTGAAAGCCGTTTTCATCTATCTCGTTCCCTTGACGGAGTGGGTTTCAAACCCTGTTCCGGTGGATAAGAAGCAGGGAGCGATCCACATATGCACTAATTTCCACGATTTGAATCATGCCTGTCCTAAGGATAACTTCCCCACACCATTTATAGATCAGATTTTGGATGAGTGTGCGGGGAGTGAAGTGTTCTCCTTTATGGATGGCTTTTTTGGGTATAATCAGTTACAAATTAAACCTGAGGACCAACATAAGACTGCATTTATTTGTCCTTGGGGAACGCTTGCATATCGAAAAATGCCTTTTGGCCTTAAAAACACCGGAGCTACATTTCAGCAGGCAATGACCTTGATTTTCCATGCTCTCAAGTCAATTATCGAGGTATTCTTGGATGATCTCGCTGCTCATTCTCGTATGAAAATGCGTCATCCCTATCACTTGAGATTGGTATTCGAAATATGCTGACACTATTCAATTAGATTAAATCCTCATAAGTGCATCTTTTGCGTAAAGTCTGGTCATTTGTTAGGATTCATCGTTTCAAAAGAGGGTATAAGAGTCGACCCTTTGAAGGTAGAGGCAATACTTCAGTTGTCTCCCCCGAAGAATATTCGTCATCTTCAGTGTTTGCAAGGCATGGCAAACTTCTTACAAAGATTTGTTGTCAACTTTGCCAATTTGACTAGAGGCTTTATGCGTCTCTTGAAGAAGGATATTCCCTTTGAATGGGATGAGCGAGCCCAGGAGTCCTTCGATGCACTCAAGTGATCCCTAGCATCGACCCCGGTAATTAGTCCTCCGGATTATAGCCATGATTTTCTATTATATGTGGCTGCGTCTTTAGAGACGATTGGTATGGTTTTGGTTCAAGAGGATGAGGAGCTCCATGAGCATGTCATATATTATCTGAGCCGAAACCTTATTAACCCAGAGATTCGTTATTCTCATGTCGAGAAGCTTGATTTAGCTACCGTACATGTAGTTCAGCGTTTGAGACATTATATTCTCCTTCGCCAGACCTTGGTTGTGGCCCATGTCAATCCATTTCAATTCATCCTCACACGAAGGATGATTGGGGGAAAGTATAATAAATGGATTGTCATTCTGCAAGAATTTGATCTCGAGTTTGTTTCAGCAAAATCGAAGAAGTCTTTAGTCTTTGCAGAACTCATATCGGATTTTCCGACTGAGACCGAGGAGTTGGTTTCTGAAGATACGTTTGTTGATGAACACATCTTCTTAATCTCTACGTTGGACCCATGGTATTGGGATATCATAGTATATCTGCAAACACAGAGGAACCCTACTCACCTCTCGCGAGATGAACGACGACGATTACGTCACATCTCTAAGAAATACCTTATAGTGGACAATACTTTGTACCGCCGTGGGGTAGATTCCATTTTATGATATTGTTTAACTCATGACGAGGCTGAGGTTGTGTTGAATGATTGCCACGGAGGGGCGTGTGGTGGTTATTTATCTGGGCTTTCTACAGCTCAAAAGATTTTGAGAGCGGGTTATTTTTGGCCGTCGATCTTTAAATATTGCGTTGATGCGGTCAAGAGGTGCCACCCTTTCCAGGTGTTCACATGTAATATGCGCTCGAAAACTGCCCCGTTACATCCCATTATCACCGCCGGTCCCTTCACTAAGTGGGGGCTCGATTTTATGGATTGCAACCCAGCTTCGGCTGGGAGGCACCATCACATTATAGTGGCTGTTGATTATTTCACGAAATGGGCTGAGGCTATGCCTACAGTAAAATCCGATGGTGAGACAGCCGCTCACTTTGTATTCAACTAAATCATTACTCGGTTCAGGATTCTGAAAGAGCTTGTCACTGACCATGGCTCGCACTTTCCGAACCGTATGATGGAAGAGTTGGCATCCAAGTTAGGGTATAAGCAAGAGCACTCCTCTTCTTACTACCCCCAAGCAAATGGACAGGTAGAGGCAGTGAATAAATCACTCAAATCCATTCTCCAACGAACCATCGCACAAAGCAAGAACAATTGGCACATTATGTTATATCCTGCTTTGTGGGCATATCGAACTGCGGTTAAGACTGCCACTGGTTTTTCTCCATATCAGCTTGTGCATGGAGTGGAGTCGATATTGCCGGTTGAATGCGAGATTCCTTCGTTGAAGCTAGCTGTGGAACTCTTACCAGACACTTCACCTTTGGAGGAGCATTTGGTTCACCTCGAGCAACTCGATGAGCAGCGTCGGGATGCCTTGGTGGCTCTAGAGGTTAATAAGCATCGCGTTAAGGTCTAGTACGATAAGTCTATCTGTCGAAGAGTGTTTAGTGAAGGAGACTTGGTCCTTTTGTGGGATCAACCAAAAGAACCCTTGGGGGCAAGGAAATTTAATCCTATGTGGCGTGGTCCTTACGTGGTCAAGCGTGTGTTAGAGAAGGGTGCCTATGAGTTAGTCAATTATGAAGGAACAGCTTTGGCGGAGCCTAGAAATGGGCTCTATCTTAAAAAATACTATGCATAATCTTTAGCCAAGGCTACTTGTTGTATATTATTGTACAGCTTTGCATAGTTAGGTCTTTTTCTTATCGTGATCGGGTTTGTGATTAGTTTCTGTTTCTTTTGGTAGATGTCAAGGGAATCAGCTTCCACCTACATAGGATTCGCGGATTGTGCAAGCCGTCACACTCAACACTCAGCCTTTGCTGCTTGGGTGATTTATACTCCTATGGGTCAGGTACTGTCTTCAGGAGGTGTATGTCTACGACCATATTTCAACAATGTTGCTGAATATAGCGCCGTTATTGAGCTTCTACAGGATGCCATTCTACATGGCGTTCTATCTCTTGAGGTACATCTTGATTCGGAGTTAGTAGTGTCACAACTCAATGGTTTGTACCATGTTAGAGATCTGACGTTATTGAGAGGGTTCTTACGTGTGAGATTGTTAGAACGACAATTTGACAGTATAACATATATACACATTCCAAAGAAATAATAATCAAGTTGCTGACTCATATGCTAACTACGTGTTAGATTGGCATTTGTTTCATTCATAGTAAATTAATCATAAACACAATTTTTACACATGTAAATAAATAAATCGGTCACCATAAATTTTTTTATATATCAAAAATGTGGTAATACATAGTGCCATAATACAAAATTAGGGATTTTTAAGCCACCATCATATAATACACGGTCATACAAAATGTATACACTCCCAGGTTTCTAATCCTATGGAGGAGGAGGAGGGTTGTGATCATGGAATGTCACTACGGCTCTAGCTAGCCATCAAAATAAACGCACCCATGCACGTGGTACACCCACCACCTGCCGCTGCATGGCCTCAGGAAAGTCCTCAACTTGTGCCATGGGAACTCTATGAGTCAGTCTCACAAAGTTGGTATGAATGCTCTGGAGCGTTCACTTTGCATCCACACCCGTGATGTCATCTCCTCTTCCCCTCCGTCTATGACAAGGGAAGCCCTCTGGCCACCGTGGTCCCACATATGCACACAAATGGTAGATGCCACTATGTGTTGTCGCGCAAAAACATGTCTTTTTGATTCCATAAAATCAAGAAAATACAAAAAAATTAAATAACTCAAAATTTTTTAAAAAAAGTGAGGGTCGAGATTCATTACCTATATTTCCATATGCCGATCCTGGTGGCAATGGCATGTCCGGGTCCCCTCGGAAATCTATCCCTACATAGGGGTAGTCATCAATGGCAACAATTTGTTGTTGCCACCATGGAAAGAAGTTAGCTGGAAATGGGTTGGCCACCCTACCACCCCCCAGTCTGCGCATCGCATCTGCCCAATGTCGTTGGGCCGGATCTCGAACCCCGTGGAGAGGAACGTCCACTGTAGGGCTCAATCCTGGAACACGCTCGAAGAAAAACATGCTCAAGATACTGCTGAACCTGAATTTTTGTACCCTGCCTGCCTTACACTCACTGAGCTGGTGTTTCATGTTGCTCAGTAGCATAGTACTCCAGTCATAGATTGTGGGTCTCATGCACTCCACTGCATAGAACATCAGAGGCCGAGAGGCCTGGTGGAGTGATGCTAAGCCTGCTATCCTACCTAGTGTCAGTAATATGGCCTTTAGGCCCAGCACCTGTATAGCATTGGTAGGGACTTGACTCCCCACCTTCTCAGTGTCTGGAAAATAGTACACGGCTATGTACTCATCGATAGTCAGGCCACCCCCTGGCCCACCTCGGGAACGGAGGTTCACCGCCTCCCCTCGTCTAGAAAGACCAGTGATAAAGTATATGTCCTCCACCTCTATCGTGAGAGACATCCCATCAATATGGAAGGACTACGAGTATGGATCCCAATAGTCTCCCAGCATCTGTAGCAGTCTTGGTTTGGCCCTCAAACCACCAAGACTCCAAAACTTGTAGAGTCCGCATGCACGTAAAGCTTGTTGAGCCATTAAGTCGGCCCTTACTGCTTCCTCTACTTCATCGTGCTCACGCTCTCTCCACTCTAGCACCATCCTGCAAAAGAAATTGCAAAATTATCCATTAGTTTATTGAAAAATCACATGCGCGGCCTCATACGCGACTGTTTTGAAAACAGCCGTGTATGTACACGGGTTTTAGGCCATTTTCGACGTATAGCCAGCCCTATACGCGGAAAAAACCTCGATATCCATGTGGGCCATATCGCACACTTTGGGATAGCTTAAAAACTTCATTTAACCATGAAAATCTATAAAAGTTATATCAAAATGCAAGAGGAGAGCATGAGTAAATACCTGGAAGAAACGGTTGTGAATTCCGTCGGCTAGATCTCCTGGAATTTGCAGTTGAAAGTCAGAGCTCAAATGGGTAAAAGTTTCAAATGATTTATATTTTTTTACTATTTATAGAAAAATTTTCAAATATTTGAAAACTTTTACCCCCTTTCCTATAGTTTCGACGTTTTCTAACCATTTTGGACTATTTTTGACATAATTTGTGATGTAGAAGACCTTTTTCAGTGTTGTTTCAGCCTTTGGATTGACTCGTTCGTACCGATCTCATGTATCATGACTAAACTGGCATATAGGTTAGGTTTCACCATCGTTTGCATTTTGCATGACCTTGTGACCATATCACCATGTCCTTAGGTATGAACCCACTCTATTATGTCAGGGTTACCTTCTTGCTGCTCTAGAAGTGGCATGATGTGAGTGGTAGAGCTTCACCTTACATGGGTACCCTAGTTAGTGCCTTATTTGCATTTGGTGCCCATGCCGACGTTTTCTCCTTTAGGGCGTGGGAGTCCGTTGTATAGTACTGCCATGACATTTCGCAAGAGCCTCATACTCCTCTTGATCTTATGCTGGCCTATTTCCCTCAGGACTCCCTCATGTCAAGTTGTGAATGCATTATCATGAGCTTTGCCTATCTTATTGAGCTTTATGCCGACTCCCTTGACATTGCGTTTCAGCCATATAGCCCGAGCTTGTCTCATGTCTAGACATGCAGAGCCATTTTTTTATATCCTTCGTGGCTTGATTCACTTTTTACCGGGAGGGGATTTTCCCCCGAGTGTCGATGTCCTACACATGTATCCTTGCATTGAGCATAGGTATGTTCCACTTCTTGGAACTAGTTTGTTTTCCCTTATGAAACTCGTCTCCTCCTAGTTTGTAACTATAAAGCTAGTTTATTCTTTTTTCAAGCTTTTCAAATAACTGAAAAATTCCAAAAAAAAAATAAAAAAACCAAAAAACCAGACAAGGAAAGATGTTATCTTTGGCAGCTGTCGAGTCGTGTCGCCTTCGAATAGAGCACTGTATATCACATCCATTGGTTGGGTTGTAGTTTGACTTTAGGAGTTGTACTCGTTTATCTGAGTTTATCTCCATCGACTTGTTAAGCTTCGAGTCCCTATGGAGCCTCTGTTGATGCCTCCTGTGTCACAGAGATGTCCCAGTTTTTATATCGAGTCTATGCTACCTTCATTCAATCACCGTATGCCGTTATGCTCTTGTTCGAAGGAAGTTGAAACTTGAGTCGGCCATTCCTCAGTTATCTTGACTTTGCATGTCGGCCATTCCTGGTACAGTTACTGGTTCATGCACTTTATGATCAAGTCCTTCCACATTATACAGCTTTGCTGAGTACCTCATGTTGGATGATGGGGGATGCCTTAATGTACTCCTTCCAGCGGATTTCATCCCATCGACTTTAGATCATTTATTCTGGGATTGGAGTCTAGAGTCATTTTGAGTGCCTTAAGACTTGGAGTCATCAGTGGCAGGTTCTCTCGCCATTGACAGTTTCTTGGGAATACATCAATGTCCCCTGATCGATGGATCCTTTCAAGTGTTCGACCTCAACACATTTATTCACACTTGTTAGTTTGCACTCTAGTACCTTGATTCCCATTTTCATTATCGGTGGGTGATCTCGCGTCTGTTAACGATATACATTAATGACCGGTAATCAGACGATGGACTACTATGTTCGACCTCGACACCTCTATTCGCATAGTAGGACATGTACTCGTAGTGGTTTGTGTAGAAGACCTTCCGGATTGGTGGCATCTCTTATATGCTACCTCCTTGATCGTGCCAGTGTTCATGATATTTCAGCTCTCGTGACTTGATTCCAGTGTATGTCAGATATTTCCAGCGACTATGGAGATCTTGATCTATTGTATATCTTCAGCCATTTTGGAGATCATGGTCCTTTGTATATCTTCATCATGGAGATTCTGATCTATGTATATTGTATGTGGCGATGACCACATATGTGATGTCATGTATCATGCCTATTCATGGCCATTGTACTCTTATGTGTCCGGGACTACTATATGTATTTGCAGTTATATGCAGAGTTGTATTATGGTACTATGCTGATTGGTTGGCTGGTCTTCCATTTGGGATCTTTCATCACTCCACTTCTGGGATGGACTTATAATGTATTTCGGCCATCGTATGACCCCTCTGACCTCACACATTAGGGGGCATCTGTTATAGCGGATTTCACCACTCTAGGTGAATCACACTTTGTATGGCCTTCCCCTGTCCCGCTGCAGACTCCTTAGACCCTATGGACCACTTTTTGTCCTTTGATGTTTCCTTGATCATCCCTAAAAACATATGAAAAATGCTATACGTGACTTTTAAACCTATAAGTGCGTACATACGCGGGTTTGACCACTAAAACCGCATACATCGGGATGTGTGCATAATCCAAATCCTTTTGGAGTTTTCCTTGACATGGATTTGACTCATTTGACTCCTGGCCTTCCATATGCCTTGAGATCGCTCGGATTTAACCTTTCATTACCCCTTTGAAAAGCTATATAAGGAACCCCTTGGTACATTGAAGGCATAAGAGAGAATTGAGAGCAACGAAACTATAGTCCATTATTGCCGAAACTTATGCTTGAGTCTACATCCCTTTGTCCCTTGGAGCACTTTTGTGTTCTTCCCAAGCTTGCCTTTTACTTGTGAGCTTACTATCGAGAGATGGAGGATTGAAGTGGTGGTGGCCCAAGTGGGGGATTCAGTTTCTTCGGTTCGTAGATGTGCCGTTAGAGGTTGTACCTTGTAATCTCTGATTTATATTAATAGAAATATCTTTTCCTGTCCAATAATGTGTGTTTGAATGAATATTTTATCCATGGGATTATGTCAAATGCTTTTACATTATTGACTATATACGCTAGAATAGATCTAACACCATGATATATAGAATGCTTGTATTGTTTACTTGTTGTTGAGGAAGTAATATAGCAATTCAAGCTGGAGATTGGAAAGCTCAATGGGGATCTACTTCAACCGTCCGGAATAAGGTACGAGGTCTGATCCTTTAGTGTTAGACATTTTATTTCTATTGCATATTGGGAAAGATTGATTTCTGGAGTCAAGCTGTCTGTTGTGGTACCCCAAGCCATAGGAATTTCTCTCTGTAACACCATTCATTAGTAGCGCTATCCTAACTGACTGTGAAGTAACTGAATGTAATTGGGGGCTAACTAAGAATAACTAGTACTAACACCAATTAATTGAAGTAGTTTGGTGTCGGGATTCCCAGTGGCTCCTAAAATGTAGGGATTGGTCTAGGAGGCACCCTAACTGATGCATGCACATGCAGTAAGTGGAAGTTAACCTCTAGTAGTGTTCCCCACACTTTAATGACTGGTACATGTGTCCCAATTTGGGCCAAGTGGACCCAATTGTACTAGTGGACCCAATTAATTAATTTTAAGGTTCCTAAGTTAGGAAATAATTAATCTAATAGACATTTGACCAAGGGAGGATTAATAATCCTAACACCTCCCCAGAATCCTAACTTGGACAACTGTGGGCCTTGGTAACAAGACCATAGGTCACCCAAATATAATCTAGAAGATAATGAAAAAATGTTTCCCAGTACAACTGAGGAAGCAGGGGAAAACCTCATGGGAAAAAACCCCCCCTAAAAAATAAGCAGGAAAATAGCAATCTATAAGCTATATTTAGAATAAATAAGCTTCCTCCTTAGAAAAATAACTTGAGCAAAACATTGCTGCAAAATTACAGCTCTATGCAGCAGCATGGTCCATCAGTGGACCTCTCAATATACTTATGAACTGATGATTATGTTTGTTTCTGTTGGATGGTGAAGGAAGGGAATGATAAAATCTCTGCTTATGTGGGACAAGTAGTTGATCATTCGCTATCATCAAGTAGCACTGACCTAGAACTTTGTTGCACCATTATGTAGAGAGTGAATTTATGAGGGATAGTGCAGCAAGCTCATTCTGATACTAGGACCTAGTTCTTATTTTGTCTTCTGGAACTCCAGCACCACTTCCAGCTGCATCATGAAGATTTTAAGCCCATATGGGTTTAGGCTTCTGATTAGAAATGGGTACTAGATCTGGATCTAGAATCTCTTGAGATTCAGTCTCAATAACAGGATCATGTTGTATGTGATCTTCTTCATATGAATCTCAAACCTGTAGCACATAATCATCATCAAAAATAGGTGGATAAATAGTTATAACTTCCTCTGTTGATGGACGAGTATCATGCATCTGATCTTCTTCGAACTGGAAACTTCTTTCAATGAAGCATCTTCTGGTACCAACCTCCATCATTTTGTAAGCTTTTGCATCTTCTACATATCCCACCAGAATGCATTCACTACTTTGGTCTTGGAAGGCCTTCCTCTTGTCAAGTGGTATTCTAGCCTAATCCTTTGAACCAAAAACTCTCAGATGAGAGACATTAGGCTTATACCCATGCAATGTTTCGAATTATGTGATCCAAACCACTGACTTGTGAGGCACCCTATTATGCAAATATGAAGCACAGTTTACTGCTTCAGACCAAAGAGAAGGAGGTAGATTCTTTCCATGGAGAAGGCATGTTTCCATCTCTTTCATTGATTTATTCTTCCTCTCAGCCACACCATTTTGTTGTGGTTTGTATGGAACTAAGTGTTCCATTTGAATCCCCTCTGATTCACAGAAATTCTGGAAATCTCTTTTGACATATTCTCCTCCTCCATCGGATCTTATTGACTTGATCTTCTTATTGAAACTATTCTCAATCATAGCTTTAAAACTTTTAAGAGTCTCAAAAACTTTTGATTTTAGTTTCATGAAGTAGATCCAGCAGTACCTAGAAAAATCATCAATAAAGGTTAGGAAATACCTGCAACCATTAATGGAGTTTGTGGGCATAGGTCCAACTACATCACTGTGTATCAAATCAAGTGTAGAGACATCTCTAGGAGCCTTCCCAACATCATACTTCTTTTCTGGATGCTTACCTACCAAGCACCCAGCACATACTCCATCAGAAGTTTGGATGGAGGGAAAACCTTCAACCATGTTATCATTGTGGAGCTGCTTCAGATATTTGAAATTGAGATGGCCAAATCTCTCATGCCAAATATTGCTGGTGTTGTTAGCATGAGACAATAAAGTTGTAGGAGGAGAAAAAGGTAAGAAATGTGAAAACTCATAAGCTTTGGTATATTGATTTGCAATACCTTTCACTATAAGCTTTCCAGTGGATTTTCCCGTAATATCAACTGATTCTAAATTGAATGTGATCCTATTGGGAGAGCCTGTATGAGTCGTCTGGTAAACAGATAACAGGTTAGTAGTAAGGGAGTGCACATATAAGAAAGTTTTGAACTCACATGCTTCGCTCTGGCTGAGCCCCTTCCTTCTGCTGGAATTTGGGAATCATCTCCCATGTGAATATTAGGCCCCTTTGATAGTGAAATATTAGAGAAGGATTTTTTGGAGGCTCTAGAATCTATAATGTATGCTGAGGATGGAGAGATAGTTTCTTTCAAAGCATGACACCTTTTGGCATCTTCTGTTGGTGCTTCTTCATCATGTTTCTTTGCTTTTGGAGGAGAAATGTTGTGTTGCTTGAGAAGAGTGGACATCTCATCAAGTTGCTTCCTCATACAATGTTCTTCAAGATGGGATGTAAATATACCGCCTCATTCTTCAGAATGTGTCCCCGAAGCTCATCTTGTTTGTTAAACAAGCTATCAAGATTCTCCCAGGCTTCTCTGGGATTCCTCAATCCTTCTAGATGAAAGAGGAGATCTCTGGAAATATAAGTACATAAGTGCCCAAATGCTTCATCACAATGACTTAGGAACTTGTTCCGCTCTACAGGCTAATGAGGCTCAGCGTCCCATCCATGTATGATCTTGTGGTATCCACGCTTGCGCAAGTCCAGCAGCATATCAATCCTCCAATAAAGGTAATTGGAAGTTGTGAGGATCCGTGGTTCAAGGGTTTGAGAACTCATAATTGCTCCGACAGGGAGACTGCAAATACTTCTTTCAAGCTACGTAGCACCTGTCAATTTCACTACAAATAACACTAAAACATAAGAACTATTACAATCATTCTTTTCCTCCCGGTATGGACATGCTTTTAGGGTCCATCACGCCCTCTTTACTGCTCTGAATGAATCCATAGCTAGCAAATTTTCATAGAGGACTTCTATGGAAACCCAAATGCTTCTGATGTTCGATGGGGAGAAACAAGCATGAAACCTACCTAAGAAGGCTCTGATACCATGTTATAATTTGAATGCCATTAATATCTTCAAGCAGAGAGTTCTACTAATGTTGCAGCAATTGAATGGAGAATGAAAATACAAATCCAACAAGACAAACCGCATAGGAAATGGACAAGTATTGCTCAACAATTTATAGTATATTCATCATAATAATATTTGGTGTTACAATGTAGTTTACATAGGTAGAATTTGAATGCATGAGTAATGAATTTGAATCCTCCAAGTGGATAAGACTGTATCTAATTGAATCTCTAACTCAAGGTCTCCCAATCAATATCAGAGTCCAAATAGACAACTCCTTGATGACCAATAACTCAACAACCAGTGACAACTAGTTAAATCAGTGCAACTGAGAGTGAGGTAGGTAGGAAAAGTGCTCCTCCCCATGCAACCATGCATTATCCATGCATTAGTAGCGCTAGCCTAACTAATTGTGAAGTAACTGAATGTAACTGGGGGCTAACTAAGACTAACTAGTACTAACACCAATTAACTGAAGTAGGTTGGTGCCGGGACTCCCAGTGGCTCCTAAAATGTAGGGATTGGTCTAGGAGGTGCCCTAACTGATGCATGCACATGTAGTAAGTGGAATTTAACCTCTAGTAGTGTTCCGCTCACTTCAATGACTGGTACATGTGTCCCAATTTGGGCCAAGTGGACCCAATTAATTAATTTTAAGGTTCCTAAGTTAGGCAATAATTAATCTAATAGAAATTTGACCAAGGGAGGATTAATAATCCTAACACAGATTACATTATAAAAAATCTAATATGCAAATAGGAGTAGATCCATGCATATAACATTTACAATCTAACAAGTAGTGCGCTCAACTTGGCACTGGGAAAATTGTTGGACCAAAACGGACATATCTTAGTCATCCGGAAAGCTTTTTTGACGAAATGAAAGGAGATCCTTACTACAAATGTTGTTCCGAAAACAATGGAATAGGTCCCAAATCATATAGAAATTAATAGATAATCGTGAAACAGAACATATGGTTTCTCCCCTCCCAGTACCGTAGAGCCATAGTTACAATTTTTGAAGAAGAGAAAGAAGATAAGAATGAATATCATCTCAGATTTGAATCCTACAAAGTCCATTCTTGCTGTAACCAGATTATGACATACAATAATCAAGGATATAGATAATTCAATTCAGCAAACTTTGCACATAATCATCATAATAATATGTTAAAACATAAATAAAATCATATGAGAAATACTTATCTCGAGATATGGGCAATTGGATGTAGTAGAACGACTTTCCTCCCAACCGTAGACACTGTCAATCCTTCCTCGCTTGAACAGGTTACCCTCGATTTGAGGCCATGGATCCACAAGTAGATTAACACTTAATATATCAACTCTCATAACTACCTCTTCTGAGAACCACAATGCTTCCCACTACTACTTTCATGTCCTTCTCCACTTCCTATGGGATATGACCTAGCTTGCCATTCCCATTTCCTGGATTCCCATGTGAGAACTTGTACTAGTAGAGTGATATAATGGAAGTAAAGGGAAAAAAACTAGAGTAACTCTAAGTATCAATACACTCTCAATACTACAAACATTTCCAACATGGATAGATAGCACAAGTCACATGGTCTAAAGCTCAAGATTAAATTCAACAAGGAGAAGGCATATGAATTTATAGCACAAGGAGGCCAAATCTAACTCAAAGGGATAAACTCCAATTAGAGAGAGGTAAGGGTTAAGCTTCATCATGGAGACTTAACTTGAATTAGTGGAGTGGTGGCTTAGTGAAAATATTCTCTTTCCTGAATTAGCACCATGAGGAGGAGTTACCAAAAACTAAGGCGTGGAGCCATGAAGAGCACATGGAGGCACACTAATGCATAAAGGGGGTTAAAAAAATCAAGGAGGGAAAAATAAGTGAGAGAAGGCATCCAATAAGGTCATAAATAACATGGAAGCAAAAAATAGGATCATCAATGTATAGTGTAATAATGGAAGCTAGAAATAGCTTATAGCCCCCTACCAAAATAACCCATGGAGTTACTACATTGAGAAACTACAACCGAGTATGCCTGAGTATGCCTTTGTTGTGTGTCATGTCTTCATCCAACAATAGTTGATGTTGTTGTTGGAACAAAGTTAGCATGGCCTTCTTCCTCAAGTCAAGTTGAATGAGGTGAGCAAGCAAGAAATTATATTTAAAAATATGCATCTGTTTCATGCATATTTATACAAACCATTTATTATTTACTCAAGTGGAACATTTTATTGCATAATTTTCTGGAAAACAATATTTAAAAATTTTGACTGTTTGAAATACAATAGCTAGAATAAATACTAAACACATACAATACAAGTGAAAAAAAACTAAACATTGTCAATAGTGTTCATGGGACATCCTCATTAGACTAGATCCAATAAAAAAAACTGATACCATGGTGCAAAGCATGTTATTTTTGTACCAATAGCAGATTTCAATTATTGATACATACCTATTTAGGAGTCTCAATTTTGTCTTTACCACTGTAAATAATTTCGAATCAAATCCATTGCAGTATTCACTATCGATTCCCACTACCACAAAGACCACGGACATGAAAATAATTAGAATACCTCACATAAACAATGAATTATGCATCAGAGTTGAAAAAAGTTTAATCTCCATCTCCAGCAAACGTAACTCGCTAAGAGAATCCAAGAAGAATGCTTAAGGTTGACAAAGATATATAAGAAATCATAAGAGGCACCCTCTTTCCTTACATTATATCCAAAAACAAAATGAACAAATCATTGTTTTGAGAAGATACGATCAATTTACTTCAGAAAATTCATATTGAAGGACAATTTTCAGCCTTTAAAACAAAGATAGATCAGTTTATGTGAGGTAAGTTTAACATAGAAAGGTAACTAGGTGTTAACAACTCAACCCTAGAACTTGGAAAGTTTAACATAGCAAGGTACCTGACCGCCATGCTAGAGTAATTGAGTTTTCTCTTTCAAGGGAGAAGGATGTTCATACTAGTGCCGTTGTGTCATCTAAGCTTTATGAATATGGAAATCCTCGGAAAGTTGTTGCACAAGACCATCACGAAGTGTTTAGTCAAGAATTACTTTGTTTTGAAACTTCATTTGTTGTGTTGATCTGGTGGGCACTACCTTTTTCTTGAAATTTTCCTATTTATCCCTCACAAATATAATGGGAGAATAGGTGATAAAGGTAAATTGGTTGTATATATATTGAATCTCTTTTAGATTACGATTTCAATAAGTCAGAACTAGTGTAATAGTCAAAACCAGGAAAAGTGGAGGCTAAACTATTATAGAGCAACATAAGTTCAAAACATTGGACTTCAATTTTCAGTTCAAAACATAGGTGTTAATTCAGCTTGTTAATACAACTAGTGCACAGATCTCATTTCAATTTTTAGTTGAAAACATATGTCACATAGATAAATGCATGTCCTGTAGGACTGCCATTTTGACAAATTTGGGAAGCTGGAAAATCTGATGAATGTGTAAACAGTATTGTGTATCCAACTCCGTTTGCACTGTTGTTCAACTGATGAAGTTCAAGATTGGGGTTGTTTAGCAAGACAGTAGACAGTAAACTAGAAAGTAAAGTTTGGAGTGACTTCAATTTCTTTCTCCCATAAGTTTATCTTACAACTACAACATAATGATGAAGGATCTTTAATATCCATAATGATGAGGCATCTTTAATATCCATTTTTTGACTAAATGGTTGTGAACGGTATTTTACAATGTTTTTTTTCTTTCTAAGCACCATCATATGATTTCTATTGAACTGAAAATAATATATAATTCTTTTTAATTGAAAATATATGTATATGTCAAATGATTACTCTTAAACAAGTAAAGTAAAGAGTATCATATTAACCTTGACAAAGGGAAATCAATTTAAAAAGGTTAAATCCCTTTCCTAATAACAAAATTAATATGATAACCAGTTTAGGAAAGTTAAACAACTTCTTCATATACCAAGGTTTTACACACTGTCAGTTGGTTCTAACACATCCACAAATAGATTGTAAGCAAACCTCCCATGCGCGTTTAACCTTTGTCAATTAATAACCATAAGCATCTTATTGTAAAAGTAGAACATAATACCAGCTATTGGAATTCGCTGCCTTCTTGGAAAAAAAAACGTATTGTAGTCTAAACTATATGTGATAATGGCGTCACCATCCTTCACATTAGTGATGCAACAATCAAGGCTGGTCCTTTTGCAACAACCTAGAAGATGAAGATGAGGTTAAGAAATTTTAATTTCTAGGAAACTTCACAATAACCGTGATTTTTAGAGTTACCATGGAATTGGCACTACTGCTTTTGATTGTGTCTATATTAAGACTTATATAAAACTAATAATAATAAAAATTTATTGACTGAGTTGTTAACACAACTACTAACCAAAATAATCACACTTCCAAAAACTTAAAAGCATAGATCTTCACATACCTAGAAATCTGAAACCTGCAAATGCCCTCTGCCTTTCTCGTCTTCAAACTCGCCCTTCACGTTCTCAACTAACTAACATTGATATGAATGGTTATCTTGGTAAGCCTGCTAGATCTTGTTCTCAACGAACTGAGCCTCTGAGAGAGAGCTTTATGCATCTTCGTTTTTGAATGTTAGCATCTTCTCAACGTCACTGATGGAAGAGATATTTGGCATCCTCTTTTCCTATTGCACATAATTCACTTATACTTGGAGGAAACTCAAAATCACCATCAAAATTTATTTATGTCTAAATGCACAACCATATAACAGACAAAAAATTTAACCCGTACTGAGTTCTCCAAACGAACTCACATTGTCCAAGATGAGATGTAAGTTGTTGCATCCATTTTCCAATGTTTTGAAACTTGTACCCAAAGCTTCCTCAAACCCATATAGTTTTTCATAATCAATATAAAACCCTAACTATGATTCATTTTGGAAAATCAAGGGTTTGAGATGATTCATCTTGGGATTATGATCTCACTTTTTCTCTTTCTTCCGCTATCTCTTTAATACATAATTAGAGATGTCTCATTCAAGTGTATTTTGCACATTAAAATGTTGCAACAACCATCCTAAAAGATTCTACATGTATTGGATTGAGATGCAAGTTTTTCTCAAGCTCATCAATCACAGCTCTTCCTACAACATGAATACATAAATCCTCAAATGCAAGCTACATAGCTAACGAGCTTCTTGGAAGCTATATTCACCATATATTTTATTGGTATTCAACATATATACTTTATTTTTGTAACCTTTGTTCTTCTGTAGGGTTTATTCTACGTCCAAATAGAAAAAAATGAAAACTCATGAGTATCAACCTATCCATGCTTTTACCTACAAATACAACTTTGACAGGTATCGTTGCCATGCAACCTTGTTAGTCTTATGATCCTCCATGTGGATTTACCTAATTAATTGATATAGATTCTATGTAGAGATGTTTATAGGCGATAGTGATTTTTTAGGAAATTATATTTTGGGTTCATTATAGCTAACATTTTATGTGCTTCTTGTAAATAGTGTGCTTGACACCATGGTAGTGCAGGTCTAAATTAGTGTAGGAAATATGATAAATGAGTGCATAATAAATTCGCTCTACCTTTCATAGTAGAAATAGAAATCTTTGGTTCCCCTTAATGTATTGTATGTGTAGAAACATGTCATTGATTTACACTTGTCATCTTTGAAAACCATGACAAATCAGAGACCACCACACTATGCACTTGGATGCTACCATGTGCACAGTCTACAATGTGGGGATGTACCATACGTTGCTAGTAATGACACATGTCATTTGTTTTCCTAAATGTCTCATCTAAAAAAGGATATCCACCTATTTTCCCTCCCATATACTTTGGGTTCTAGGTGAATAATGGATCAATGTATACCTTAATAAGTGCACTCAAGGAATACACATCCTCAAAATTTGTATTCAATTTAGTTTGGGCATAACATAATGTTGACAAATGAAAGTAGAAGTATGTTATGGATCTTTGCATCGATGATATTACGAACTAAAATCTGTATTCAAATGTTATTAAGAGTCGGGGGAAGGGATATGCATCAATGATTAGGTGTTTTTGTCTATATGAAATAGAGCCTTCCTACGAACCCAGAAAAGTATAAATATGCTTCAATGAAGAGAAGTTGTAATACCCCCCCAGGGATATCAAAGGGTATCAGTTACATATCATCATCTATATAAGGATAATTAGATAATTTTATCACAACATATTAGTCAAACAAATATTTAATTCCATTTTTCATGATTTAATTTTGACAAAATCCCTTTAATTAGCAATAAATTAAAATAAAATCAATAACTATTCCAACGAACGATCCAATGGATGGGAAAGTTTCATAAAATCATATAACATCATAAAAACTTCAATCCAATCCATATCAAAGATAATAAGCACTTCTAAAGGATAGTTATTCTTCTTCACAGTTAACAAGTAATTAAGGTGTTAATTACAACACTTAACGACACTTAGTGTGCAAATGATGACACTTATCACAAATCCAATTGTTTAACAAATAAACATTGATTATCAATCCCAATGGATTAAAAAAATCTAATTACATGTAAATAATGCCTAATTACTATAATTAGTCGTCGTAATTACGTAAGAGAATCCACAAGACTAGTTAACTAGTTTTCTAATATAAGCAGCTGGTCTTGCAAAAATCAACTTGTAACCATGCCATTGAACCAAAAATAAACCCTATAGACATTAACAACATATTTAAGCATGCACATACATCCAATTAAAGGTTTATTTGCATATCATTCCAATTGCACATAAGGTGATATTTTCCATCAATTCAAATTAAACTAGTTAACATTCATCACAAGGAATTGAGTTTAAATAACTGAACCAAAATGAAATGAATCAATAAGTAAAGGATAACACCTAATAATTATTCACTTACAGCACATTAACTTGTTAGAAGTAGAGAACATGGTTGTATCATTATGTTTTTACGAAAATAGAGATTTCAATCCACAACTAGTTATGAATTTTCACTGCAATGTGCCTAGTTTCCAATTTAGCTTTCCAAATGCCAAATAAAGAGAAATATATGATTATTGTAGCTCATGGAAAAAATAGAATGGGTCACATGCAGTAATATTTCTCTATCTTTCCTCCCATATATAATCTATTAAGTAACTCACAAAACTAGCTAGTTCTACGCATCTGAATTGACTAGTAATTATATGAATCACTAGAATAATTAAATCCGCAGCTCATAGAATCATTCAAATTCCATTCGAACTCTAAATATAATTTTTTATTATTCATAACACACACACACACACATAATCTTGAATCGATGCTTGGTAGACTCCCTCTCTCTAAAGCGCGGCTAGGGTTTCCCTAGCCACCACCCTTGACCCGCGTTTCCCCTGGGTGATGATATGTTGCTCGAAGGTGGATGGTGATCAGGCTACCCATTGGCATGATCCCTCGAACTTTTGCACATAGCTTCCTGCTGCTGTGCAGTTTGTTTGCTGGTTGCATCTTCCCCCTCATGGCGTGTGGGTTGGTTTCTCGTTTTTTCTCTGGTTATGGAGAATCTAGACCAGCTTCAGGCCTTTAAGGCCCTATTTCAAGCCACCGCTCCTCAGGTTGCATTGCTTCCTCCCTCCAAGTTCATGAAAAATATTGATGAGGTCCCCTCTCAGAGAAATCCCTCATCAACAAGTTTATAGGCCCTTGTGGCATAGCCCTAAAGCTACGGAGCTTTAGATTACAGAACACCAGAACCATATTTTGGAAGGACAGGTCTCTCTCTTTACAGCTAGTAGTGGTTTTTTTTTTTTTTTGTTTCTGAATAAAGAAGAATGAGATTTAGTGTTTAGATCGGGTCCTTTATTCATGGGCTTGAGAGGGCTATTTTCAGCTTCTTGGACTCTGGGTTTTAGTCCAGAAGTAGAGATTAAAGTCGCTCTAGTTTATGTAAGACTGTCTCATCTCTCACTTCATCTTTGGGGGAAATCTCTCTTGCAGACATCAGTAATAAGCTAGGGTGCTACCTGGATAATGCAGATCCAAAAGGGGGTAAGTTTACATGTTCCCGCATTTGTGTAGAGGTAAATATCAAAAAAGGGCTTTCGTAGGCCCTAAATATTACTTTAGGAGAATGGAGCCACATCCAAGAACTGGATTACGAGTAGATTCCATTCAAATGCAAGGTTTTCCATATTTATGGCTACTTTACCAAAAGCTTCCCTAAGCATTCTAAATCTCAACACTAAAAAATTCCTCCATCATCTAAAGAAGCAGAGTTCCAGACGGTCATTAATTGACGCCGACCTCCCCAACGAAAGGAGGCTAAAGATTCTCATCATAAGGATCCTCCTCAAGATCCACCCCCTCCTGCCACAACAATACCTCCTCCGCTGAAAAGCAAAAACAACTTTGAGGTTTTGCAGGATGTCGAAGCTTAAGAACCTGAAGCAGTGGAAGATCTAGTGCAGGGCATGACCCCCCAGGTCCTTCCCTCCCCTCTAAGACAGTTGCTAGTTCCCCCTTTGTGAAAGAATATTCTCCAATCCTTTCTCCTTCAGGCTCCAAAAGAGATGCTCGACAATTAGACGAAGAGACTTCATCCCATGTAGGGTTGGATTCCCTAATCCCTTCCTCTAGGTTGGAGGAAAATTCCGAACCTGAAGACTTCTCATCCCCTTATCCCCCCCTCACAAGAGGGAGAAATACCAACAAAGAAAGTAGGGGAAAGGAAGCAGCCTCAAACATTTTTTTGGGCTCTCAAAAGCGGTTGGACCCTTTCATTAAGGGGCATTTTACCTCCCCTTCTAATTAATGTTTTGCTTCTGCACTCTTCTATGCTCACAGTTCATGAGAGTTTACTATTGTAAGAATTTTTTTTCCTTTTCTCAAAAACGATCTAGAAGCAAGTGTGATTTATCCCCCAAGATATTCATAAAAAGGCTGACAGTACTGTTAGAGGTCATCAACCCTCTTTAATTTTGTAAGGCTGAGATTTTGGTTAACCAAAAAAATGATTAATGCAACTCTAACCGTTCTTGTCTAAAACACACACACACACACACACACACATCGTTCAAACATTTTTTTGAACACTTCATATGCAAAGTCACAAATCTACTCCAAATAATTCCATTGAAGGAGCTAGAAATTGGAAATTGATCTATAATTTTGGCAGACATTTCCCAAACAATATAAATAATATTTCCCCTAACATTCTCACAAAAATTTCAAGTGTATTCATTATACATAAGCATAAAAGTAGCACTCAAAATGTTTTACAAACACTTCATGTGCCAAGTCTCCAAACTATGCAAAACAATCCAATCAAAGAACTAGTTTTTGAATAAAAGGTAGAAGCATCAAATAGGTGTCTTAAACCATTCCGAGTCTATTGTATAATCAAAGTACATATTATATAATGAAAATGTGCATAAATATTATTTATGTAGAAGAGGTTCCAAAGAATCATTTCCTCAAACAAGTTGTGCACAAAATCCCCAAAACTAGTTTCCAATTCCTTCACAAAATTTACTTGCATAAATAGATTGAATTCAATGAGATTTTTTTCCCTCAAATAGCTCATAAGTTTCATTAAAACTTTCACGTGCATCTATAAATAAATCATATAATATCCAAATAAATTAAATAAATATGAGATAAGTCACTTATCTTTGCCAAATATGCAACCAAAATCAACCATGCCACGTTCCACCCAGCCGTAGACACAATGCAAGCCAAAACTCACCTTGCAATGGTCACCCTAAGCCAGAACCATGGCGCAACAATCAAGTACGTAGTAAAACACAAATTATCTCAAGAAATAAGTCTAAACACAACCCGATGGAAAGTATGACTTCTAGTTTCACTCCAGGGAAATTCCAATGGCTCCAAGACAATAATCCAACCACAACCCAATGGCAAGTAGCACTTCCAATCCATAACAATTCCATTGGATCCAGCAAAAATACCAGTGAATCTATAGTAACTCATCTTGGGCATGGCATCAACAAGGATCTCATACCAAGAGCAACACAATCAAATCCACAAGTGCCTAACACAAGCATAAGAGCAAAAGCATGAACCAACACATAATAATGACTTTTTTCCAACAAAATAAAATCGAATTCCTTCATCAACAATTCAAATTGGGAGAGAGAGCGACACACGCATGAGAGTTACATTCCAAAAATAGAAAACATGAGTTACACATCAAGTGGCTACACCAATAGGCACACTAATCCAAATCATGAGGGTGCACTAGGTGAGAGAGGGACTCCAATCCTCAAATAAAAATTAATCTCAAGGTAAATAAAACCAAGGAGTAAGATAACACATCGAGTTGCATAACCAAGAGGGTCCATAAAGTACATAAGAAGGGTGTACACCATCAACATATGCTCAACACATATAGGTAAAAAAATTTCCACAACCTCTTGCTCGTAATATCATGGTTCCCCATACTCTATTTCATGGCATTAGTCGTCCAATTTTTTTTGTTTTATTAGTTATTGTATAAGTTCAACATGATAAAAATAATAATAGTGTGCAAACCATAGTCCAGGCACCTTGTGCCACTATATCCAACACAACACAATAATAATATGTCGAGGGGTTAAACCAGAGGGTATTACAGAAACCAACGATAGAGACTCAAAAGGAGACATGCTAATTTTTGACCAAAATATTCTAAGGCTCAACATCAAGATGTCATGCATTAATTATCCTTAAAATTTTCCATGTGTTCTGAACTTGTTGGTCCACGAATCCTTTTGTCTTGTGATGGAATAACATACCTTAAGGCTGCCACATAACAATTTGTGACTCACCTATCTCATGCTTAAGTATCTCCCACTATCTTGTATGTTCTCAATATGGTTGTTTCTCATTGGTTGATTCACATGTGTGGTGGAAACATGTGGAAAGCCTCTAGAACTCCAAAGGGCCAATTCCCCTTTGTATGAAAATATATTCTTTTTCATGCCTTGCCCATAAAATTCCTTTTTGAACTAGCGGTATTTATGAATTATATATTTTTCAAACATCGAAATCCAAATACTTCCACGATCAGTTCGTCTCTACCCAAACATCCACTCCTTAGGCCCAACAAAATTGTAAAATATAATGAATTGAGAGATAGACATGCTTGAAGGAATTTAAGCATCATCCAATCAAAGGCCACGAAACATCATACTTGCCTCAACATATCTATTCTACACACCCACCTCATGTTGTTCCACCTATACATGTTTTCACTTACCATCTACTTGATTGGTCAAACTGTCCATGGTGATGGCATATATGTGGCATGGCTCACCCAAAGAGTTACATGTGTCATGTTGTGGTTCATCCATATTCTACTACTTTATCCCTTCTTAGTCCCACAAATACTCCATGTTTTCTTCCTTGGTTAACTATTGTAGATGCCAACTAGTGAAATGTTGTATGATCTTCTACAATGGCTGTAGAACCTCCTTTGAATTAAAATTTCTACCTTCATTATCATATAACACCTTTTAGGGACTAAAAAAATTATACAATTTTCTCATGGAAGACATCAAACATATGAAGCTAGCAAATAATTGGTTAAAAAAGCATAAGGCTTCATCTAATGCTCCTTTACAACTTAAAAAAATATCAAAGATGTTTATAGATGGAAATTAGATGTTTGAAGAAGACATGATGATTTCAAGGAATGATAGGTGGCTTGATCTATTCTCCCTTTTGAGCTAAAACATTATAAATGTGGACTCAAACAAATGCTTGTATTTCATAGGTCATTAGTGGATGGAAATAAAAGGGAATGGAACCCCTTTAATTCCTTGATAACTGATAAAATCAAAACATATATCCAATCCATTGTAATATTGCAAATGTAAATTTGAAGACAACCATTTAACTTTTAAAATTAGTTACCCACTTAAAATCAAAGGACCTTAAAGTTTCAAATTAAACAATCAACACTCCAACTTCATTCCAAAACCACACACACTCAAGTAACCAAGACTACTTGAGAAAAATAAACACTACAACTAAAGGAGACAAAGGTATAATCATCCATGAAAGCAAAAGTATTACTAATAGGACCACTTTGAAAGGAATATACAAAAACCAGATCGACCTAACAGTTTCAAATGGGAACCACAAAAATTGAGGTAAGAAATGGCTCCAACTAGGGATAGGAGTTCCTAACAAATTCTTGAAAATCTAGACAAGTCTCTTCCAAGGGAATAAAGTCATGGAACAATATGAATAAGTAGATAAAAGGATATGGGCTAATACCTCTTAGATTTTATATGTGGGTTACCTTCAAACAAGCACATCACACTGTAGAAATGAGAATTTCAACAAGAATTTAAATTAATTTTCTTCCCTTTTCTATATAATTTGTACAAAAATCTCTTCACAACTAACTAAGTTAGATGAAGAAACGCTTGATTGTTTTCCCATTAAACAATGACATTTCCTTTGTTCCATTTAGATGTGTCAATTTGAAATAATTGAGCCCAATATTTTGAGAGATAAGATATAGACCCACCTCAAGCATTCGTGGGCAAGATATCATATCTCCCCCCCGTAATGTTGGGGAGGTCACGGGTTTAACTCTCTTGATCCCCTTGGGGTTAGGATCCATAATCATGGCCAATGGTTTAACTCATTCACCATCCATGAATCATGGGGAAGTACCCAAAGGATTTTCCACGAGGTTATTACTTTGAAAACAAAAATATCAACCCAACCACATTGTGCCAAATTACTTATGCATTGATGAATTTTCATTAGCATTTTCCCACAACAAAACCATTTCCCAATCCCAAACTCACTTAAAGATACTCATTTATTGGATTTATTTTTCCCGTCAATTGGTAAGTATGGAGTGCATCTAAGGATCTTTCTTTTCCTTTTTCCATGGCCAACAACTAATAGTCTTTGTTTCAACATCAAATACTATTCCTTAGAGTGCTTGTATCTAAAGAACTATGGGAAAATTCCAAGTGCATTAACCATAGAGCTTTTTTCCCACAAACCAATGCATAAAGGATGTTAGAATATGTGGTAATGAGTTTTAGTGGTTGCATTTACAAATGTGCTTAGTGTCATTGAAGTCATCATTGGTGGGGAATTTATGTACATGTAATGGGGGCATAATTAGAATTGATGGTACCACTTATATGGCTTTTGTTATTTTAAAATAGATAACTTTGTATCTCCTTATGCTTTAATATGGATTTGGTGGGTGAATTTTATCATATTACATTTAATATGTGGAGATGCCTTTTCACTATTAAAACATACATAATAAGGATCTTATGAGGTCTTTAATCATCCATTTGAATCCATTTGTGGATAATCTAATTAGTTAATCACCATGATCTTTAATCTTAGAAGTTTTGGAGGTGTATTGTATGGAGGTTTTGGAGGTTTCATTAGAGGAAATTCCAACTTAAAAATGGTATGATGAGGAATTTTTTTTTTTGATAAAATAATGCCATGTAACCAATTTTTAATATATCCTTTATATTATTTAATTGTTTCACTTTGATAAAAAAATCCCTAATATATGTCTCACATGTCTATTTTTATATTTAAATCAATTTATTAACACAATATTTAATACAATTTGTTAACTCAAATTTAATTTACATTTTTTTAAAAATAAAACCCTAAATATGAGAAATTAGATTATGCATAAAGAAACATAAAATCCTAAATCTATGGGATTGTGGTTGATATTTAATAATAAATCATATTTACATTTATTTAATAATATCTTTTTTATTAACCACATTCTTGATATTCTCGACATCAATTAATCCCAAAGGAAACCCACACCTTAACCTACCCAGCTACAGAATTGACACCTTAACTTATTCCTTTAAATTAACCTTATATATCTATTTTATATTTAAATTAATTTATTAGCACAATATTTAATACAATTTGTTGACCCACTATTTATTTTCTTATAGATAAAATCCTAAGGAAATAAACAAATATAAAATCCTAAATATAAGGCATTGGAGTTGCTATTTAATAATAAAATCCTATTTTCATTTTTTAATAATATATAATTCCCTTTTATTAAGGGCATTCTTGATATTTTCATCATTAATTAATTCCATAATTTAAGTTTTTATAATTTAAATTAATACATCAACTTTATAATTTGGTAATTTGGGTTAATATTTTAATTTTGTTTTTAATATCTATACAAATTGGCCAACAATTATGTTTAGCGTAGGTAAATTATGTTATTAATTTTTTTTTTATCTATACCCAAGTAAAATAATAAAAAATTGCCATATTCATACACCTTTTTTTTAGTTTTAAAGCATTTTAATTGGCTTGCATATTTTAACCTAAAACCTAGATGATAACTTTTAAAATCATAATTCCTCGAGGAAGTTTCGAGGTCTATTGTAATGAGTTTTTCAACATTAATGACATGATTCATATTTATACTACATGTTTCACCTACACATTATATAATTTTTACCACTACATCGACTGCTCTTATCTCTTGCACTCTCCTCTCGAGTTACTTACGTGTTTGCTCCATGCTTATGGTTATTGATCAACTCCTTATATGTATTAGGTTATATTTCATCATGTGATGTTTATTAATGTATAGATTATTATGATAATCTAATTAATGATAAATATGTCCAAACAAGGGAGAAGTTTTGGTATTAGACTAGGTTTCATCAGTCTTGTCAGGAGGGTAGACCCATGATAAAATCTATATACTTCAGTCCATTTTTTATATGTAATATGAAAGGGTTGAAGGAGACCTATAAGTGTAATTGTTTCAAACTTCTGGGATTGACATGTGTTTGCATTTTTCCACATATTTTTAATCATTAATCTGTATTCCTTTCCAAAAGAAGGATTGCCATATGTTATAGTATGTTTTGAGAAATCAAACATGGCTTGCACTTGGGGGATTTATGATTCCCTTTTAAGATTTGGATTTTGAATTTTAATGAGTTAGGTAAATATAGTCTTCTTTTATACCAAAGTATATCACAAGTAAAAATTGAGATTGTTGCATTGTTTGTTTCTATTTCCTTGATTAACTTCATTTTCTATAGAAATTTCAGATTCTCGTCTTGAAAATTTGAGATTCATTTAGGAATGAGTACTAAAATATAGAATAGTGTACCATCACCTTCTTCTTTCCTTGATAAGCCATTGGAAACAAAATTTTCCTTGCCCTTATTATAAAGAATCTAAAAGTTAAAAACTTGGATTTTGCTTGCCCATTTTTTATGTTATGATGATAAGATATGCCAATTTAAGAAATATTTCAAACTGTTGTGGTCCATTTTGACAAGAAATTTGGCTCCCATAAGGTGTTGTTTCCATTTTACCAAAGCATGAAAGGATGTCAAAATTTCCTTGCCATATGTATATTTTGTTTACTCCCTTAGTTTTAATCTTCAACATTTTTTTTTGTAAGTCTACAAAATATATTAAACAATGGAAACAAAATTTACATCATAGTAAAGTATTTGGGGTGGTCTGACACAATGGATCCACCACCCCAACCAGTCAAAACTGCATATCTGACTGAGATTTACATTACAAAAAAATCCATCTACAAATGGAGACCAAACCATAGGCGTGAAGTAGACAATAACATTGTTCATGGAGTCATAAAACAAGAACCCATTAAGCAAATTAAAATAGAGAAACTGGAAATAACAAACGGAAACAATAGGTGGTTGATCCAGCTTTAGAGTCTGATCTACAACAAGATAGGGGGGTACTTCCTCTAGGATGGGGAAATCACCATTTAACTCGTCGCCAGAGGTCGAATCCGACAACTTGGTTGGAAGTGGAGAATACTTACGGGTGGGCTCCTAGTTTTCACAGACACGTTTGTTGATCAGAGACGTGATGGTGGTTGGAACTAGAAAGGGTGCATTCATTGTTGCCGATGGAGTTGGAGCAGAGATCCTTTCCCTTGACAGTCCCCCAGTGGCACTACCACTCCCCACTTCAGTGTTACTAACAATGCACTGCCCAATAGCCAAGAGTTTCTAGGTAGAGGTAGCATCTATCCCATTGAGCTGGGCGTCGAACTCAATCAATTTTCTCTTGGTTGAGAGCACAACGCTTTAAGTGGAATTCCAGTTACTCAACATTTCCTCCATCAACGTGCCCATTATATTTTTTTATTAACTAGAAATGGTTTATTTTTCCACCACTTCTACCCCTAGCCAGATGCTCAGTGACCAGGAGGTATTCCCATTCATTTATTAGATCTCTAACCTGCATGGACACACCAGTGTTGTACCCTTCTTCCACCGTCGGAACCAAACCACGCTAGGATCTGCTTCATCCAATGTTGCCTCTGCGAGGGGTTCCCTATTGTTGGTACATGATGACCAGATAAATCCGAGGTTTGAAGAGCAGATGATGTTGTTTTAGGAGAAAGCGTGGAGCAGGGGGTCTTGGCTGCAAAAAAACATGAATGGTTAGAGCAGAAAGGGGCTGAAAACAAACATTGCAAATTAAGAACCAGGAGTGGGAGAATGATCCATCTCACTTCCTCATTTCACTCCCTTAGCCTAACGACCACACGATCCAGGTTTGAAACTATGAGGGAAGAATTAATGCAGATGGTACTACAGGGTATCCCTTCCATTTCCAGATGGGGCATCCTCTTCATCGCGCAATGGATCCATTAACTACATGGTCGTCCTTCCAATGCCATGGGGCATCCTCTTCATCGTGCAATGGAGCCATTAACTGCAGGGGGACCCTTAAAGTTGCGACATGCGAGGTGCCACACTACTAGTTCTTGGCTCGAGGCGCTCTGTGTTGTCAACTTGGCATGTGGACACCCACATCCGGGTTGGAAATATCCTTAATGGCAAGTTCTATGCACCTGTGGGAGAGATCGATGATGGTGGTGTTGTCTAGTTCTCCTTCCATAAGAGGTTGGTGACTGAGGGCCCCTTCATTCGCTAAGCAATTAGTGAGAGAATTAGCCTTCTATTTCACATGATGGAAAGTGATGGCCTTGGTCTGGTTGAGGTGGCTTTCCAAGCATGAAACGCCATGCTCGATTCTCCACCTTGGCGAGAGCTTGAAGATATGAGAGTTGTGGAGGATTTCGATTCCCATGGATAGGATAATTTTCAAATACCCTTCAACAATCAAAGGAAGAAAATATTTTCTGCTAGCAATCGCTATGCCTTCAATCAGTCCTTCCAGTTCATCCACATTATTATTGTCATAGTTGATGTACCCGAAGAAGATCCACATGATGTCTCCAACACTATTCCGAATGTCTCCTCCGAACCCAGCATTGTCAATATTTCCCTTAAAGGCTCCATCAAAGTTGAGTTTGAAAACTCCTTCCAGAGGGGGACACCAAAAATCAGGACTATCAATTCTCACTTTAGACCTCTTGGGAGCCACAGGGGGAGGGGTTAGGTG
Organism: Pseudotsuga menziesii; assembly: GCA_001517045.1. Lineage (NCBI taxonomy): Eukaryota > Viridiplantae > Streptophyta > Pinopsida > Pinales > Pinaceae > Pseudotsuga > Pseudotsuga menziesii. The sequence continues at coordinate 61,533 of LPNX010519325.1, forward strand.
GAAATTCCAGTTGGCCAGAATGAGATTCTTAGAGGGAGAGATGGGAAGTTAGCTTGATTCCAGTAACTAGAGAAAAGAGTTTCCTGAAAATTGTTGATGATTATATGCCAAATGTCCTCAAGGTACTTGCTTTTGCCTACAAAAATTCTGAGATTTATTTCCTTCCAAATGTTCCAGACAATAAAACCAGGTGTGATATCCATAAACAATTGAGGATCAAGATTTGGAAAGGATCCCATTGTTGTATAGTTTCAGTGATGTTACCTCTAACTCACTTGCATCTCCTATTTTTTTTTCTGTAACAATGTCCCACATTGAATTAACAAAACTACAAGAGTCAAGTAGGTGGTCGATGGTTTCCAAATGATTATTGCATAACACACATAGGGAGGTCCCTTGGAAGCCACATTTTTGAAGATTATCCCAAGAAAGGATGCACCTATGGGAGAGCAATCAGAGAAGCGAGGAAACCTTTGGCCACATGTTAGGATTCCATATTTTCTTCCAGAATGTGGGGGGTTGCGCCTCATGCTTTCCTGTTAACAAAAAGTAAGCTTCCTTAACCGTGAACGTGTCATTCATTCGAAGTCCCCATATGATGATGTCAAGCCCCTACTTGATTATGATTTTCCTGCTTTGAATGTCCTCCCATATAGTATCCAAATGCTTAGACTCCAAAGAGTGTGGCCAAGCATTGGGTTCCTTCCAGAGGTAGAAATTTGAGGTCCCATCTCTCTTCCATTGATCTCTCACTAGAGTGTTGTGATTTAATTTTATGAAGTCTTGGATCTATGCCTGGGTGTAGATATTTTGTAACTTGGAAGTTGCTGGCAAGAGTCATGCCAGAAGAGATCATTCTTCCCATCCTTAATCTCTGAGAAGATGTGCTGATGGATGAGGGATCTTTTATTGTTAGTAGCTTTCCATATCGATGAAATCAGAAGGTTCTAGTCAAACCTGATTAAGTTGGGAGGAGTCCAATCAGAACCATATTTTCTATTCCATAGTTGAGCCCAAGGGGTTTCATTTTGATATATCCATTTCCACCAGATTTTGGCTAAGAGTGCATGGTTGTTGATCTCTCAGTCCTAGATCCCTAGTCCCCCTTCCCTCTTTAGGAGGCAGACTTACTTCCAACTGACCAGGGCCAACCTATTCCTGTTCTTGTCGCATCCCCAAAGGAAGGCTCTTTATAAGTTTCTGATAGATTTTAGCACCCACTTAGGATCGACCATGACAGAAAAAAGATAAACATGCATGGATTGAAGGACCTCCTTGAGTAGATTTAATATTCTAGCCAAGTTAAGAGAGAGGAAGGTCCAGGATGTGATACGTGTTTCTAGCTTGTCCAAAATTTCTCTCCAAGAGGAATGCTTGACCGTCGAATTGAAGAGAGGGGAACCTAAGTACTTGGAGGGAAGAGAGGCGAATGATAACCTCATAATTGTAGTTATATTGCATTGGGTGGTGACGTTCGTGTTGAAGAAGAAGATTTGGGATTTTTCCAAGTTGATGGAGGTGTCAGAGGCCTCAAAGAAGAAATCAAGAATGGATTTGAAAGATCGGGCTTCTTAGATAGAAGGATAACCAAAGAGAAGGTCATCGTCCACAAACTATTGATAAACAAGGGGGTCCCTACCGTGGAGGGAGAGCCCTCAAAGGGAATGAGTAGATACAATTGATTGAAGCATTTGACCGAGGCCTCCTGCCATTAGGTTGAAGAGAAAGGGAGAGAGGGGGTCACCTTGACGAAGCCCACAGGAGGGGGAGAAGGTTGGGGAGGGAGATCCATTGACAATAATGGAGAAGAAGGAAGAGGAGACGAGGGAGAGAATCCATATAGTTGAAAGAAACCAAAAGAAATGAGTGTTTTCTCAATGAACTCCCAACTTATCTTGTAAAAGGATTTAGAGAGATCGAGCTTCAGGAGCATGCTCGGAGATTTAGTTAGCTTTAGGGAGTGAGTGATTTCATGGGATATGATAATTCCATCAAGGATTTGTCTACCCTCTACATAACCCAACTACTAAGGGGAGATGAGTAAAGGGATAAGGGGTTTCAGGAGGTTGGCAATGACTTTAGAGATGATCTTATAAGTAATATTGCAAAGAGAGATGGTTTAGAACTTACTCAGATAGGAAGATAATGTTTCCTTCATAATCAGAGTGAGATAGGTTGTGTTGATAGAAGGAAGGACCCATTTATTTTGTCGTGATTCCTCCACAAGATCAAGAACTTCATATTTCAATAGATCCCAACAATGATGGAAGAAGTTGATGGTGAAACCGTCAGGCCCCTGAGCCTTGCCTTTCGCCATTTGGTTCACCGTAGCTTCAACCTCCTGCATGGTGATAGGTTGCATGAGGGAGGCATTGTGATCGACCGTTATTAAGGACAGGATGTGTTGAGTGACCTGAGAAATGGTATGAGTGTGCAAAGGAGACGGTTCATTGAGAAGGGATTTGTAGAAGCAATAAATATCCTCTTCCATGTCTGCATGCTCCTACAAGACAATACCATCTTCAGTTTTGAATTAAGCAATTCTATTACTCATCCTGTGTTGGACCATGGATTGGTGAAAGAAGGACGTGTTTCGTTCTCCCTCTTTTAGCCTAGCCACTTTGGATTTTTTCCTCCATGGAGTTTCTTATTGCTCGCAACATCTGTCCAGACACACTAAGAATTATTTTTATTTGATATTTAGCTCATTCGTGTATCCATGATTCATGATAACAAGATGCTTTCTTTCAAGTTCTTCCTGTAACACCTCTTTTTCCTTAAATATGTTTCCAAAGGTGTTGTGATTCCACTGGCGAAGGTTGGGGTGGAGGATCCGTAACTTCTGATGCATGTTTTCCATTTTTGACCTTCTCGTGACCTGCATGTTGGTCCATGATTCTCTGATTGTGTTGCTGAAGGAGGAGTGAGAGAGAGACAAAAGTTTTCAAATTGGAAAGGTCTATGAAGGGGGGTGCCTAAAATGTGCCATGAGAGAGAGATAGGCCAATGGTCCGATCCGGTTGTGGGGAGGACTAAAGATTCCAAAATGCCACAAGATCAAAGAATGTTGTCCATGGTGAGGAACCATTCAAGACGTTTGGAAATCTATTGAGCCCCCCTCTCTTATTGTTCTAGGCGAAGAACCTTGAGGAAGGGAGAAGGTCAACAAGAGAACAGTTGGGAAGGGTGGATTTGAAGGCCTGATCCTCATTGGATAGAGTTCTCAAGCCCCCTTTCTTTTCCTTGATATTAGTGATCATGTTAAAGTCACCACCGATGAGGGTGGAGGATTCAGGGTACTGCTGAGTGAATCATTCCAAGAAATGAAGGAGATGGATCTTGATACTGGAGGATTGAGGCCCATAAACATTTAGGAGATGGACATGAATGTTGGTTCCAACAATGTGAAAAAAGGAACAGATGGAATGGGTGGTTGAGGTTGGGTTACTGAGAGAAACAAAAAGGGGATTCTAGATGACTACGATACCTATTGAATCCCCTTTGGAATCTATGGTAATAATTTAACTTCCTTTCCATATCCGGGTCATGAGCAGAGAAAGGGATTTGTGAGCAGAGAAAGGGATTTGTAGGAGCACTTAGTTTCATGGAGAAAGATGATAGTAGGCTTTTCCTGGAGAATTTCTCTTTTCAACATCTAGTGTTTCGAGGGTCCGTTGAGGCCTCTGACATTCCATGAGATGATATTCATGGGATAAATGGAGTAGAACTAGAGAAGAACTCTATGATATTGGCATATTTCCCTAATTCCACCAGTGTATTTCCTAGCTGAATTAGTTGTTGCAGGTTTAATTTATGACCACGCTTTTTGTTGTCCTTTTGGATTTTTTGTTTTTCCTTTTGAGGAGGGTTATAGAATCCAAGTTTGTTTTGGGATTTTTCTTTGACTAGATTCCTGAAGGATTTATATTTTTTCGATCTAGAATGGAGTCATAAGATTTCCTGGTGCAGGTGTCTTCCATTCCTAGCAGGTCCAACTCTCCAAGATCTAGATCTTTCATTTCTTCATCGGTGGCTGGAACTGGTCCGGCGCTTGCTAGCTGCTCCAGAGGATCAGATCCCCAATGTTGGATTGGCAAGTGAGTCTGATATGTTGTTGATAGAAATTGAGGGGGAGAGGGGTTTCTCCATCCCTTCCTTGTTCTGCATGTGCATCTGCTACTTTTTAGGGTCTTGGGGCATGGAATTTTGAATTAGGATTCTGCGAGTCTAGATTTGCTACCAGATTTTATGGTTGGTCCTTCAAAACATAACTGTTGCAGGTGGTGGGAGCATCCTCTTGGTTCTTTTTAGGAGCAGGTTTGTGATTATTGCATTTTTTTTCCCATCTTATGGAATCCTTCAACATGTTTTCCATCCCCTTTCTGATTTTCCATGTGTGCTTTGCTTAGAGGGAAATCCCTGTATAGGTGGCCATGTTCATGGAACTTATGACATCTGAAGGGAACATGTTCATAGTCAATAGGTTGGATCCAGTCTAAATCTTCATGCGTGACGAGCCTTGGATTTGACATATTTTTACCATCATTTCACCTTATCCATAATCCAATTTTCTTATCCACAATAATGCTACACTAATCCCTTATAATGCTCATCTGCGTGATTTTATGCTCAAGTTGGTTTTCTAACTAGTCTTAGCATTTCATTTGATTTTTTACTAACATTGAGAGAACTAGTGTACTATGTATTTGCTTAGAATATTAAATAATCTCATGGAAGTAGCTAAAAGATATTTGAGGGAGTTTTTTAGCAGCTGCAGATCCTCCTACAGAACTCTACATGAAACTACAGAAACTCTACAAGCAGTTGTGGAAACACTACAGGAAATTGCATAAACTCTATAGGAAGATACATAACCTCTACAGAACTTACTAGTTGCGAAACCTCTACATAACCTACCGACTACGAAAACTCTTCTAGCTATGGAAACTCTATAGGAAGCTACAGAAACTCTATAGGTAGCTATAAAAACTATGCCAGCTACAGAAACTCCTACAGAACCTACAAAACAGTCAATAATTCAAATTTGTCTTCAACCATTTTTCATTCCATGGATCAAGGAGCATCATCAACCTTTTAGATATGAAAAGAATCTTGGATAAATATTAGATTTGGATTTTTGGAAAAGATCTTGGATTTGGTTTTGAATTAGTTTTTGAGATCCATATTTTTAGGAATTTGTTAAGGATATTTTGGATCCTCATTTATTATTTGTTATGGAGAACTTATGTATAAATAAGAGCTCCTTCTCCATTCTATGGGAGGACTCTTAGAGCATTAATCCAAATAATGATGGAATAACTTCACTTTCATCTTAATTCCATATAGTTGTTAGTTTTATTATTTTCTTTTTGTAATGTGATTTAATTTATGTTATGATAATGTAGCTATAATTTCCTTCTTTATTTCAATTAGCTAAATTTATTTTTCTCATCATGTAGTTTATTTTGACAATGTGATTTTAATATGTAGATTAGTGATTAGCTATAATTTCCTTCTTTTACAATTTATGAATGCAATGAATGTACTTAATGCAATAATGTTATTTACTACATTGGATCATAAACAATAACTCGTATTTGGCAAGTATATCTTTTATATTTTATTTCTGCAATTTACCTTTCTGTCAAGTGTGGTGTGAACGTAGATTTAGAACTTACTTTCCTGCACAGTGTGAATGTAGTCTTATAATATATTTTTCCCACACAGTGTGATTTATTTTAGGATTTACTTTTCCCACAAAGTGTGAATTAGTTTAGAAATTACTTTTCCCGCAAAGTGTGAATTAGTTTAGTTTTAGAATTTACTTTTTTCTGCAAATTATGAATTTAGTTTTAGTATTTACTTTTCAGCATAGTGTGAATTTACTTTCCTGCAACTTAGTTTCAATATTTATTTAGTTCCTTACGAATACTATATAACTATTCATACCATTTTTTGTAAGTACGGTTATTGAACTACAAATTCAAGTAGATAAACCAATATATGAGGAGATTGTGATTTGCATATACAGTGCACGGTAACTCGCAAGTTCTCAAAAAACTATGGGTTGACAATTAATGCACACTTCTTAGTTATTTTCTAAGTAATTAGAATGAAAGTAAAAATACAGTCATTTTGGCGCCATTGCCGAGGAGTTACCACAACCACTGTAACCCCTTACTTGGTTGAGATAGTTAGTTTTGTGTGAGAAGTTTTCCTCTTTTTTTGAGTAAATTTGGTTTTGGTAGCGAGCTATATGTTTTTCATTTATACATGCATATGTTTTTGTTTGAAGGATGGACACATATAGGAAAGTAAGATGCAATGACAACCTCATTGTAGCATTGCTATGGTGTAATAGCCCGCCCCACGTCTCTACAAATCTGACCCATGCTAATAATTTTTGCAATAGCAGTAGATTTGTTTATGCCTTTTATTTTAATGAATAAAATTAAAGATTCAAGAGGATGATTATGTGGTGTAGTAATAGAAACACATATTACTAATTTGTCTTTTACATAAAGCTTGGAAACATGAAGAAGGCTTGGCGAATGAAGATTCTATTGAAGGATTCAAGAGGAGGCCATTGAAGGAGTACAAAAGACTCAAAAGTTTCAGAAGGGTATGTAATATGTCATTCAAGTCATAAAAATACATCATTTAACATTAAAATACATTTTTTGAATTTGGCATATAATCACTTATTTATATCTTGCAAACTTTTCAATTTTTTAACGATTCGTAGCTCAGCTGCAGAACCTTAAAACATGTATGTGTAGGTCAAATCAGGGTTTTTCTTGCTGATTTTTTTTTGTTATTTGGATGTATTTCGTTGCAATTATACCCTTGAAAACATTCACTTCCATCTTTATCGTCATTCATTGAGAAATTGGCTATTGGGGAATTTTGGTTGTTGGGCTTACTGAAAACACAGTCGGTACAGTCATGTTTTTAGAGACCATATGGACACATTTTTAAAACCCGTTTCTATATATAGTATCCATTTGAATATATTTTCTAATCCAATTTGAATTTTTCAATTTGGGTATCAAACGGAAAATATATAGTCAAAATACTGACTAGGTGTAGGGTAGGTAGCTTAAGAATAGAGCTCGAACAGTAAATTTTTGGGTTCCTAAATTGATGAATTTTTCAAACCTATTTGCAAGGAATATTCTCCTATGAATCTAGTTTACAATGCAATTTTAATCACTCAATTACGATAACATACGAGAAATTTATGCCCAAAATACTAACTGCCTATCATAAATCAACACTCCCAGAACTTTGTCTCCTAGGTTGTTCATTGGCCTACTTGACCCATCAATTATTGTTATAATTTTTTTTCTATTATAGGTACATATGGGAACCTAATTTAATCATCAATTCAAATCGATTCAATCTGTCATCAAACAAAACAATTATTATCAAATTAATGACTGTTGGTCTAGGCTGGAAATTGCAAACCAGTTTGTCTTGCCGGATGTTCTTTAGGAGATTTGGAATACCATATTAATGCATTTTAAAAACATGTTCCTACTATAGGTATCCCTCTAATTCCAATTTCATTTTTCTATATAATCACTCAAATTGTTTGTGAAACGAAGAAGTTATTAACAAAACATTGTTGGGTAGTCTAGGCTGGCCACCGCTCTCCAACATGTAAAAAGTAAATTTTGTTTGTTTTATATTCCTTATATTTGTTTTATAAGAATTTATTATATTTATCTTGCATATGTTTTGGATTAAGAGATAATTACCACCTCTCTTCTTCCATGAACTCACGTTTTATTGCAGGTAAGTGCCAATTTTTTTGTAGGTCCTTGGAAGATTAAAAAAGGTTAATCTATTGATTTGTGAAGACCAAATTTAGCGCCGATGGGAATTCCCTCGAGGCATCCAACAATCAATGTTCATTATCATGATATGTGCTAATTTTTAATTTCAAGTTCCCAGAAGCCTAATCCAATAGTGTCTCACCAGAAGACAACAACAAGAAGACTTTTTTATCAAAGATTGTAGATGGATCTAGAATGAGACATATGAAGAATTGATATGAAGAATCTGAAGACCAATGTTCCAGAGGTCAAGTGCCATTCCCACATTCCCATTTCCATATTCCTGATTTCTACAAATTCATTTTAGAATACCTAAGATTCATCATGCTCATTCACTAGCACCATGGTATGCTTATGTATTTACTTCTTCCCATTTTATATAAATGGATGCTGAAGTTAATAAAGGATTTCATTTGCTTATGTGGTTGATAATTTTTTCTCATGCACATCATTAATGTCACCACTATCATCAAATTAACTTTACCCTCCACCATTCCATTAATTCCATGACTTTATTCTCCATCCATCCTTAACCCACACAATAAAGTTAGCTTAGCTCACTTACAATGTTTAGCTCCCTTACCTCCCTACCCCGTTTCCAAATAAATTTTGATGGTGAAAACCTATCTCAGGCGCCATTAGACATTGAGATTCTTGAAAACCAGCTTGCTAGTAGGTATCCCTTGGGAGTTAAAAATTCTGATTGTGAAAACCCTATGGGCGCAGTAAGAGAGATCTTGTCTGAAACCAGCTTGTTGGTGGACAAGGTTTTAAAATAAGTGAGAAATAAAATATTCCATCATGTTCTTTAAATAAAGTTTCCAAGATTTGTTTCTACATCAAAAGATAAATTTTCAGCTCCAAATCCATGTTGCAATTCATCATGCGATGAGCTCCACACTGCTCTTTCTTGCAAGTTTTTACATCATTGTGGACCACATCAAATCTTGTGCTTCTCAGCATGCTGCTACATATTTCACAATATTCGTAGGTAGGTACATGTATGCTTCTTTTCCTTATTGTTAGTCAAGTTCATTGAATTCTATGGATTTGTATTTGGAAATGCACTTGAGCCCTTTTCCCTACTTCCTCCTATATTTCTAGGTGTAGTAAAAATTTTCGGTTTGGGGGAAGGAAAACACCAATACCTGCCACGACTGCCTCATTACCCATCATAGTTCTTAATTTACTCATCACGATTCTTGTCTAGCCCCTACCATCCTTTCTCAACCCAAGCCTTCATCCTTTCATTTAAGCATTGTCTCATCTTTACTTCCCTAGCAAAGTCCACTCCGACATCTCCTAACACCCAAGCATACAAGATGTTGCTACATAAACCCTATTGTTGTCACATAAGAACCAATAATAGGAAGCCTTGTTGTTGCCACACAAGAACCAATAGTAAGAAGAAAAGAACATCTGATGCTCAATCCAAAGAAACTGTCTGTTGTTACACAAGAACCAACAATAAGAAAAAGTGAAGCATCTCATCTACAAGCCAAGGACACTACAAAAAGATGGTAATAGGCCAATCACAAGAACCTGCAATAGAATAAGATGTTGTAGAATCCATTCTTACATAAAAATCTATTGTCATACAAGAGGGTGGAAAGAAGAGGGGGTTTAACACAGGATAGTAAGACTAATCACCTTGAGATAAAACCACTTCTGTAGATTGTTCAAAACTTGAAGATGAGTCCAGACTTAAGAGACCACATCCCATGAGAAGAAGTAAGGTCAGTTGTACTTTTATTGACACTTGTTTTGTTTATGGGAAATGAATATAAGTAAACAAACCATTGCTAGTGTTATGAAGTCTGCAATTTATAGAGAATATCACACCTTCAGTTCAAGGCATCATTTTGAAGAGTAATGGGGATTACTTTATGAACATAGCAAGCATCATCGAATGTTTGGTTTCTAAGTGATTACAATATTTGAAAAGGGTACAAAACCATAAGTAAATTTTCCCTAAAGATTAGTACAATCCTGTAGTAGATTTTAAGACAACCTTGTGATAATTATTTGGTAGCATTTATTCCTTCTGGGAGCATATCAACACATTTTCCTAGCAGTGGTAGAAGTATTTTATCTCAACAAGATAATGGATTTAATTCCTTTTGACATTTTGATCATTTTTCTTGTGACACAACAATTTTATGACATCACTTAGTCTAGTTCCATAACTTCTATTCACCAGTAAAAATCATGCACCTTGGTTGAAATTCATAATATCATGGGCGCAAGTCTCCATTTTGGGTTATAAAAGCAATTGTTGATAAGCATGTTTAGTCACATATCTATATTTCTCTATGCAAATCATTCATCCCCATTTTTGAGGAAGTATTGAGAATAAATACCTTTATATGGATGTATTGGTTCTGTCCTCATGTTTTTATATATAACATAATTGCAACTCTCTGTCTAAGCCACAAAGGATTAGGCCATAGTTTCAAGTCTGATTTGAAAGGTCTCCAATTCAAGGAAATTATTTACATCATTGAAATTGACAAACTCTCATGATTCAACGTGCAAAGCTTATTTATCTGCCTTTCATTTTTAGAACCATGAACACAAAAGATGGAAAAACATAGAGATTGGAAATATGGGGATGTTGTGATATTTATGCCATATCGTAGAGGAGAACAAAGCATAAATATGGAGGAGAAAACAATGGGATTGCTTAGTATTTGATTATCATAAAATCTATTGTTTCTTTATGCAAATAATCAGTTTGGGGAATGAATGCAAGTTTTGGGTACATAGGAACTTTTCATGAGTGGTGTGATACTTATCCTTGTAGTTATGATTTGCTTCATGCATTTTGGTTGTTCTCCCATTACAGAGCTGCAAGCAATGGGTTGTAAATTAAAAAAATAAAAGATGAAATTCTCTAACGTGCCACTAGAGTATAGGTTCTACAAATTTGGTGACTGTCAAACGATCTTGGAGCATCTTGGATGTACAGTATGTAATAAATACTTGTTGCAGAAATTTGAGAAATTGGGTGTGGCATGGGTTACATTTACATCACATACAAGACTATGGAAGACATTCATATGCTCTTGTTAACTCACCACTCATAATACATGTAGTAGCTGCAAGAAAGAAACAACTATTCACAACACATCTATGGTAACATTCGGGCATGTGGTATGGCATCATTATGCAGAAATATTAAGACATCAATGGAAACACATATATACAACCCATGTGTTCATGTTTTGATGAGTAACAAAATAATTTAAATGACCATCTCTTCATGCCATGTGGTCTTATACAATTAATTTTAGCACAAATTTTCAAATTGGTCATGTATGTGCAATTCAGGTTTGAAATTGATGAAGGCTAGCATGTGACTTTCTTCTTTTACCTAAGGACAGGTAAATATTCAGTTTGGGGGAGAAGACTATGGGGATAAAAAGAAACACATGAATTTTTTTGAAGGCCTTAAAGGTAATTTGTGACACATCAAACTTAACCAACAATCATGTACTGGTTTAACAAAGTGTTCCATGTTCTTAAATATGAGTGAGGTTGCTTTGTTTCCTTATTTACTCATGTTTGTACCATTTAAGTTGTTAAAGACAATTTTCAACAATATTTTGCAAGCAAAACTTAATTCAAGTACATGAAGATGATTGGAAATTTATAACAAAATTTGAAAGGCACCAACAACAGAAACATCACTTCCAAGTTTGTTGAGATGAGAATGGGCCTCAATTTTACTTCATTGTTTTGCAGTTCTAAATTATTTTCATGCAACATATTTGAACAGACTTTCACTAAAGATAGTGGTCAATGAATTGTTTCACTCTATGATCATAGAAAGACATAAGTGGACATGCAATTTTATAAGTTTCACATACCTCACATAGTCATATAGTTTGTTCCCTTTGCAAAGCATTGCCATCTATTCTTGTTGTTCATCTATTTCATTCACATTTTTATGAAAAAATGCAGAAATTGAATCACAGATATCTTGCAAACAGTGAATTGGATATCCATGAAAATTTGTGAGCAGAATCATTACAGTAAGAAGAATAAATCCAACAAGTTTCAGCTCAATCCAATGTACGGTTTTTGATAAATTAAACATAGTCACCTACAACCATTTTCTCAAAAACTGAGATGTGAGTTTCTCCAATTTTTGGCTGGGAGAAGCATAATTGCATTCCTAACACCCCTGCAAATTTTGGTAAAAACCCAATTTGTATTTTTGGAGAAATCACAATTTTTGTAAAGCTGCAGAACACTAGTCCATTGGCTACACAAACCTTAGTTTTCTTGCATTTTTTTCTTGAAAATGTTATGTTGGCATGGAGAATTGTTCAAGATCATATTTCACATCTCTTAATGATTAGGTATATTAGTGGTGGCTTGTTGATGATGAATTTTGAGGCATGCATAAAAAGGAACATCATTTAGGTTTGTTGACACAGGGTTGGATGAGGACATGCAACATTTTTAGTTTGGGGGAGATGACGAGCCTTGGATTTGACATATTTTTACCATCATCACCTTATCCATAATCCAATTTTTTTTATCCACAATCATGCACTAATCCCTTCTAATTCTCATCTACGTGATTTTATGCTCAAGTTGGTTTTTAAGTACATCTCTTAGCATTTCATTTGATTTTTTACTAACATTGAGAGAATTAGTGTACTATGTATTTGGTTAGAATATTAAATCATCTCCTAGAAGCATGTATAATATATTTGAGGGAGTTCTGTATCAGCTGTGGAACCTCCTGCAGAACTCTACAGGTAGCTGCAGAAACTCTACAGGAAGTTGCAGAAACTCTATAGAACTTACTAGCTGCGGAACCTCTAAAGAACCTACCAACCGCGGAACCTCTACAGAACCTACCAACTGCAGAAACTATACCAGCTATGGAAACTATACAGAAAGCCACAGAAACTCTGCTAGCTACAAAAACTCCCACAGAAACACAAAACAATCAATAATTCGAATTTCTCTTCAACCATTTGTCATTCCATGGATCAAGGACATCGTCAACCTTTTGGATATGAAAATAAGCTTGGATAATATTAGATTTGGATTTTTGGAAAATATCTTCGATTTAGTTTTGAATTAGTTTTTGAGATCCTTATTTTTAAGAATTTGTTAAGAATATTTTGGATCCTCATTTATTATTTGTTATGGAGAACTCACGTATAAATAAGAGCTCCTTCTCTATTATATGGGAGGTCTCTTAGAGCATTAATCCAAATAATGATGGAATAACTTCAATTTCATCTTAATTCCATATAGCTATTAGTTTTATTATTTTCTTTTTGTAATGTGATTTTATTTACGTTATGATCATGTAGTTTTGAATTAACTATTTTTTTTCTCATCATGTAGATTATTTCCTTAATGTGATTTTAATATGTAGATTACTGATTGAGAAGTTTCTTTTACAATTTATGAATGCAATGAATGTGCTTAATGCAATCATGTTATTTACTACATTGGATCATAAACAATAACTCTTATTTGACAAGTACAGCTTTTAGATTTTATTTCTGCAATTTACCTTTCTGTCAAGTGTGGTGTGAGCGTAGATTTAGAATTTACTTTCCTGCACAGTGTGAACATAGTCTTAGAGTTTAATTTTCCCACACAGTTTTATTTAGTTTAGGATTTACTTTTCCCACAAAATGTGAATTAGTTTAGAATTAACTTTTCCTGCAAAGTGTGGATTAGTTTTAGAATTTACTGTTTTCCGCAAAGTATGAATTTAGTTTTAGTATTTACTTTTCAACATAGGGCGAATTTACGTTTCTGCAAATTAGTTTCAGTAGTTGTTTAGCTGTCTAGTTCATTCCCAAGACTATGTAATTGTTCATACCATTGTTGTAAGTAAGGTTATTGAACTACAACTTGAAGTAGATAAACCAATATAAGAGGAGGTTGTGGTTTGCACATATAGTGCACGGTAACTTGCAAGTTATCAACGAACCCTGGTTTGACAATTAATGCACAGTTCTTAGTTGTATTCTAAGTAATTAGAATGCAAGTAAAAATCACGTCAATGTGTTAGATATATTGCATCTTGAAGGGCTTTGCCAATGTGCACGTAAACACAGATCCTAGCGTAGGAAGTGTACTTGTTTATTTTTGTTTGGTCTACAGTGCGAACATAGCTTCCCATGGTTTTGCCTATTTCTTTGAGGGTTTTCTCATCCCAGTATTCCTATGGGAGGGAGTACATTTAGATCCAAAGAAAGGACCCAAGAGAAGTCTTCTTTCTCCGGGATAAATAATTCCACCAAGTTTCTTAGATACAAACCAACAACGTTGAATAAGTAAGGGCCTCCCTCCTCAACCTTGGATTTGTTATCCAAATGGTTGAAGATGATGGTGAAGAAGCCTTTTTTAGCCTAATTTCATATCAAAGTGTGTTTTGGGTTTCCATTTCACCTCTATCCATCCTCGAAGGGCCTATTCAGTGTGCCAAAAGCCAATAAATTTTCCAATGAGAGCATGATCCTTCATTTTTTGATCCGTGTATGAGTACCAGGTCCATCCTTGTCAGACTGCGGGGTGGTTTGATTTTCCTGGTCTATTTTCATCGAGTCGGCTTCGTAGATGGGTATTTCTTCAGACCTGATTTGCAAAGAAGCAGGAACCGCTTAGCCAAGGAGACATGTTGAGTTTGGAGCTTGCGCATCAAAGCGAGGCTGGGAGGGGCCTGTTGCCCCCCCCACCCCCACCCCCTCCCCTTATTAGACAACATGAGGATTCTCAAATTCTACAACAGAGGATAAGCTTGGATGAGAGGGGGAGGTGGATTCAACAATGCTATTAGGATCAGAGGAAACCCTAGCATGCATCTATCCAAAAGAGATTACCACTTTAATCTTCAAATTTCAAATGCAATAGGGTGATTATTTTGTATAAGCAAACTCCTATTGCTATCTGGAAGAATCACATTTGAGAACAAATGGTTTTTACTAATATGGGGTAGTAAAAAAAAGTGTGGATGTCATGAAATTATTCATTCTTTTAAAAACAAGATTTATCTGCATCATTCCATATAATGGAATGTTTTTTCAATAATGTCGTTAATGGAGCCATGATTTCTTCATATTTTTTACAAATATTATATATTACCCTATAGAAACTAGGAATACTCAAAATGATTTGATCATTTTAGGGCTAGGAAAATTAACAGTCACCACAATATTATTGGGTTCTACCTTGATTTCTTCAGCTGATACCACATGACCAAATTTTTTTATATCTCCTCTTCCAAAATTGTATTTTGATTTGTGTTTATAGAAATTATTTTTGTTTTCTAATAACTTCAACATTGTCTCTATGTGCTTGAGGTTTAAGGTCCATTTTTGGCTATAAACTAGTATATCATCAAATAACATGAGTACAAACTTCCCAAATTATGGATGGAATAG
Source organism: Pseudotsuga menziesii (assembly GCA_001517045.1). Lineage (NCBI taxonomy): Eukaryota > Viridiplantae > Streptophyta > Pinopsida > Pinales > Pinaceae > Pseudotsuga > Pseudotsuga menziesii. Next base: position 76,792 of record LPNX010519325.1, read on the forward strand.
GTCATTCATCACTACCTGGAAGTTAGGAGGGGCATTAGATAGACCAAAAGGTGTGACACATAATAGAAATAGGCCTTCATGGGTACAGAAAGAATTTTTGGGAATGACGTGTTCTCGTATTATTATCTTGATTTTAAATCAGGTTTGGAGAAATGCTTAGTGTAGACAAGTTCATATACACATAATATGGGAACTTAACTTTAATAGTAATTTTTTTCAATTCTTTGTAGTCGATAGAGATTATACAAAACCCATCTTTTTTTCTTACAAGCACAATCGATGTTGAAAATGGACTCTTTCTTAAAGGTATAATGTCATTATCATATACTTCAAGAACCAGGTGTTCAATTTTTGTTTTGTGTTTGTGAGAATTCCTATGAGACTTTTTTCTAACTGAGGATGATTTGGGGACTAATTCTATTATGTGATATCCAGATCATATTGGAGGAATACCACAAAGTAGGTATTGAGAAAGTGTACCATATGTCCCAAGAATATCATGTAGTCCTTTGGATAATTTACTCCATTAGAATATCGCTCCATTGAATAATAGTGGAGAAGATAAACTTGGTCTCCTATCTTAAGAATGTTTTTCTATTTTTTTGGACAAGATTATTTGGGAGGGTGGGATATTGATTCTATTAAAATTGTATTTTATTCCATTTCAAAAAATCTTAGGAATTGTTTTTGTAAATTTAACCTGATTGAACCAACCATGGCTAACCATTGGGATCCTAAAACTACGCCTACTCCTACAATTACCACAACATACTTGTGATACTTTAATTGGAAATCGTTAATAGATAATTATACCTTATGACATTTCCCATTGCATGAAGTAGTTGTGTTCCCTAGTATTGCGATTTGAAAGTTAGGAAAGGTATACAAACATATTTACTTGCTTTTCTACTCTAGTATTGATGAAATTATGTGAATTGCCACTATCTATAAGTATTATTACTCTTTTATTCCTAATGTAACCAAAGACCTTGAGAGCTTGAGGTTGGGAAATACCAATCACTGTTAAAAATGAGAGTGTTGGAATGGTACTAATTTCTTAGCTAGATTTTTCAAAAAAAAAGGATTATTCAATAGAATCTTATATTTCTATGTCATATGGAGATAAATCACTTGCTTCATTATCACTATCACTGGTATGTACTTCGCATTGACATAATATATAT
>LPNX010519325.1:115293-149907 GCA_001517045.1 Pseudotsuga menziesii
AGTTACACTTCGTAGATATTGAGATCAACACAAGAAGGGCAAAGAAGTCACCACAAGCCTCAAATATAGTCACTAAGAATATGGCAAACCCTTTAATGATGAGGAGTTAACATTTGAAGGATGAAATCTCAAGTAGTCAACATTTCCAAGAGCATGTCCTTGTTATTGGAAGCCCTTGAGAAAGAAATGACTTTTTTCCAATGCATCTCAAGTCTCATGAGAAATAGAAAGAACAAGTGAAGTCAAAGGAAGAGAAGGTAGAACCAAAGCTTGTAAAAGGGGATTCTAAATACTAATATTTTCAACGCCTATGTAAACTGGAAGCAAGGTTAAGATCCAATCCGTACTGGGATGTAGTGGACAATCCCAGTTCACTACGGAATTAAAAAAGTTTCTACAATTGTGTATAAAAATATATGAATAATTGATAGAATGGTATTATGGTGATTACAACAAGCTTTGTGACATGGTATTATTAGATCATTTATGCCATGCTTCTAGATTCAACCAATTTATTTTGTCTCAATATCCTTAGTTCACTGTGGATAATGAGTTTCAATATAGAAATATACACTTCAATAGTTTCTCATTTGTAAGATCACAAAATCCGGTTGCAAGAACTTCCCATTTAGGGGTATATTTGTTCACTTCTCTTTTTTTCTATAAATGTACAAACCTAGTATAGGTGTTATCTTCTTCATTATTGTTAAACCTCTTAAGGATATATTCTGTGATAATTTGCTAATTAACTATGAAACCATTAGTTTTTCCTGGACCACCAGGTGAAACAATAATAAGTAGCACTATTTAAATATAAATATTCCATCAATATCTTCTCTATTAATTCACTAGTTGGTGAGTTCATAGAAAAAATTCCTTCAATTTTATTAACCCACATGATATCCTTTTGATCATCCAATCCATCATATTTAGGTATCTTAATATTGATTTTATTTTATAACTTGTGTTATCTGGGTACTATATGGTAATTTGTGCTTGGAAATTACAGGATGGGTGGTTATCTTTCGTGGACTAGGGGTTGTGCAAATAATGCATCTACCCTTTTGATTAGCTATTCAACTCTTTCATTATAATCATTAAGTATACTTGTTGTTTCATCGCTATCATTGTTTCTTAATCTTAATAGGGTTTTCCATGGAGTCTCAAACTCTTATGTTATCTTGTTAAGGATCTCTCTAAATGTTTTATACATCTCTTTTGTTATCTTGTTAAGACTCTCTAAATGTTTTAGTCAATGTCTCTTCTATTATTATGTCGATTTTTCTACTAATTCTCTTTGTCCATCTCCTAAGTCTTATTTTCCTTTCTCAACATTATTGAGATGGTGTCTTACACATATAGTTTTTCATTGTTTACCATCTTAGGGTTTTCCTTTTTCTTTATAGAGTCGACTTTAATTCGACTTTTATAATATTTTTCTTGAAAAAGTAATTTTTTTTTATATATTTCCACTTGACTTTATAAATTCCAAGTAAAAGATATTTAAAAAAATGGAATTTATAGGTGTTCATGTCCGTAAGAAAAGTTATGTACGGATTTTGTATGAGTGGGTAAACAGTGGTTGTACGACGTATGTTTATACAACGCTAGAAGTACAAAACACAACAAAATTGGACATAGAGTAGTATTAATGATGACTTAATTAATCAATGTACACACTTGCAAATTCATGTGCTTGTATAGACTGTGTGAATTGATAATATGCAACGAAAATAGTGTACAAAGGAATTTGGAATTTGTAGACAATTAAGCATGTGACTACGTAGATTCACAGATGATGTACACTTTTTTTTGTAGCCGAAGAGGTCTATGGTTGTACATGTCAATCAACAAGGATCATACCAATTTTAATGGTTGTGGTCCAATTTAATTGTTGGCTACATGGGATAACAATTCAAAGTATGTGGAATTAACCTATCGTACATCCAAACCAATGCCTCTAATACCAATGTAGTGGACAATCCCTATTTATTATGGAATTAATAAATGATTATGCAATTGATAGAATTAGACCATGAGTGTAACAAAATGGCCTTGAACCTTGTAATATTCAGTGTGAAAGAGGAGGTGGACGAGGATACATTAGCCATAGTCCAGACAAAATTACACAATAGATTACAAATTGAAACAACATGTCTCACAGAAGCAACAAGGCTGGGAAAATTAACTAAGAATAAAGGAAGGCTGATCCGGATAAAGGTGAGATCTACTGAAAATAAGTATGACATACTTAGTAAAAACTCAAGTCTAAAAGGAACGAGAATATTTATAAATGAAGATCTCATTCCAGAAGATCAAGCAAAATTAAGAAATGTGGTTCAAAAGGTAAAAGAAGCTAGGAAGGAAGGGAAATGGGCAATAATCAGAAATAAAAAAAGTCGTTATTCGAGATACAAACCAAAAATATAGTAATAAATCGAAATTCAATTTGCTTCGGATTCTTTCTTGGAACTGTCGAGGCTTTCCATGGAACAAAGGCCCCAAGATAAGTTGGATCTTAAATGAATTTGATATTATATTGTTAGTTGAAACTTGGGAGCATGAAGAATCTAAGGTCCCTAACATATATGGCTTTGTACTATGGTCAATCTGGAACAATAGATCCTACTATAGAGGCATTTGGGGTATAGCTTGTTACATTAGGAAGAACATCTCCCCCCATGCCATGATTTATAAAAAAGACCCTTACAACCAGTATATTTTGAGAGAGATTGCGAACATTAATGATAAAAAAACCTACATAGAAATCTGTTATTTTGCCCCTAGTAATTCTAACTTCTATAAGAAACACAATTTAGATAAAAAATGTCCTTACAATCGTTTAAAGAATGATATTTCTAGCGTAAGGAATGAAGGCAATATCCTCTTAATGGGTGACTTTAATGCTCAAACTTCAAGCAACCAAGCTATTATTCTAAGCAATCATTCCAACCCTAATCCTCTTTGGTTAGACGAAGACCTTACTCTAGCTAAAAGGTACAAAAGAATCTCTGAAGATCTATGGGATAATTTGTTTAGGTCTGAGCTAGTCAATATTTGTAGTGCTCAAGATCTCATTATTTGCAACGGTCTAAAGAAATGCCCCAATTCTATCCAGATGACCTGTATTCATGGGATTGGTAGCAGCATGGTGGACTATGTTATTTCCGATATCCCTTTATACAATGAAATAATAAATTTTGACATCTTAAGCGACCATGAGCCTCACTCAGATCATAGACCTTGAATTGTAACTCTCAATTTTTTCACGCATAGAGATCCTATAGAAGATCATCCTCATAGCCAAAAAAACTTGATCTTTGATAGAAATAAAATTAATCTTTTTGTAAATGAATTAAAAATTAATTTGTTTCCTTTATCAATTATAGACAACATAGAAGGCTTCTATCATAATTTTACCACAACCCTCTCCTATCTTATTAACAAGTTCTCAATTGAAGTTTCAAGCAATAAAAGAAATAGAAAAACCAACCCTTGGTATGATAAAGATTATAAAAGTGCGAGGAAATAAATTAAGGAATCTCTTGATGAGTCTCTTAAAACTGACAAGATAAAAATATACAAAGCGCTAACTAAAAGGAAAAAAATGCAATATATTCGTAAAATACAAGAAAATCTCTTACACCTCTCTAAGGTGGTTCCTAAGAAATTTTGGAGGCAGATTCTAACTAGGAAAACTAAAGATAATAATAGAATTTCTTTACACAACTGGAATTCCTATCTTAAAAATATTTATGAATCCTCGAATGGCATAGATAACTTTGAAACACTGCTCACAATGGAAGAAGTTTTCTCATTAGAAGACATTGATTGGGGGTTAAGCGTCTGGAAAATGGAAAAGCTAAGGACATCTAAGGTTACCAGGAAGAAATCTTAAAAATTGGAGGTCATGTCCTCAACCCTCACATCCACAAGCTTTTCAATCAAGCGATCAAGCAAGTGTTCCCTAAACCTTGGCCTCAAAGCCTCATTATCCCTATCTTCAAAAGTGGGGATACAAATAACCCCTCTAATTACCAGGCAATTATGATTAGACCTCTCTTAGCCAAGTTGTATGGTATTATTTTGGAAAGGAAGATCAACATTTGGATTGAAAGTGAAGGTAAGCAAGCTAAAGGCCAAGCGGGTTTTAGAAGGAAAAACTCAACAACGTACCATCTCGTTACACTTAGGATAATTGTGGAGGAGTGTCGTACTAATAAATCCAATCTCTTTTGTTTCTTTGTGGACTTTAGAAAGGCTTTCGATACGGTACCTAGAAATAACCTATGGAATAGATTAAAAGAGATACATGTTCCTTTCAAGTTGAGAGCCACCGCAATAAGGTTATACGAGAATGTCATTTCCAAGTTTAAGACCAACAAGGGGTGGTCGAAAAATATTAAGTGTAATATCGGAGTTAAACAATGTTTCCCCCTCTCCCTCACCCTTTTTTCCATTTACATCGATAAGCTAGAAGGTTGTTTAGAGGAAGCAGGCTGTGCTGGCACGATCTTAACTGGAATAGTCATCATCCTTCTTCTCTATGTTGACGATATTGTTCTTCTGGCAAGGTGTCCAAATGAGCTTGATAAGCAACTAAGACTTCTTAAGTATTTTTGCTCTACCATGGGTATGACTATTAACACTGACAAAACAAAAATTATGATTATCAAATCCAAGAAGGACACTTACGCTAATTTTGTGTATGACAATAACAACTTGGAGGAAGTGTCTTCTTACAAAGACCTAGGAATTGATATTCATCACAAGCTCAACTGGAACTATAGCATGAAGAAAAGGATTAATGGAGGATGGAAAGCTTATTTTGGTCTTGAAAATAATTGTAAAGCAACAAACCTTGTGATGTGGGATAAAAAGAAGCTCCTCTTTGAAACTTGAGTCACTCCTGTTATCTTGTATGGGTGTGAGGTTTGGGGTTGCAGCATCTCTAAAGAATCCCAGAGAAATATTGAACAAATCTAGAAGTGTTTTATAATGTATAACCTCAAAATTGAAAGCGATACACCCTACCTATTCTCCTTACAAAAGTGGGTCTTTCCCTATCGAGATCCTAGCTATGACTAGGCTCCTATTGTACAAACAGAAAATCAATAACATGGCAGACCATAGACTTCCTAAACTAGCTTTAAATTCTAGCCAAAACCACCTAAGGCTCAAGTGAGGTTGGTATAAAGATACTAGGGCTTGGTTAAACCATTGGGAGATCGATGAAAATGTTGTATTGCAAAAAATAAATAACATTAAAAATATTGTCACTTCTAAGTTTAAGGAGAAAATGTGGTGTGAGAAATATTTAGAGGGTAAAATAAAGTTAAGATATTATAAGGAGATCATCAACCCTACTCCAAAAGATCAAAAGTATGTCTCGGTTTTAACTAGTTCAAAGAAAAATAATAATATAGACAAGATGAGAACGAACTCTCATGAGCTTCATAGTGAAACTGGTCTTTAGGCAGTTCCTAAAACACCATGGGTAGAAAGGATCTACCATCTCTGAGAGAATATGAACATTGAGGATGAAAAACACTTCCTCTTAGAATGCCCTGCGTACATCCACATTAGATTTCAGTTTCATAATATTTGTTGCAATCCTGGCCTTCCTAGCCGTTCAACTTGTCAAAATTATAGTGAGCTCGGGATGCTTCTCTCCAAGCTCTTTGAGCATAGAAATACAATTTTAAAACAAACTAAATAATTCATCTCTTTGGGTCCGATAGACAAAAGTTTGGTCTAAGTGGACGTTAACAATCATCATCATCATATAGAAATATATGAATAATTGATAGAATGATGAGTACAACAAGCCTCATCATCATATAGAAATATATGAATAATTGATAGAATGATGATTACAACAAGCCTCGTGAAGATGTACTTATATGCATTGACTAGTCACAAAGTGAATATGTATGTAACCTTTAATGTTTCATAAATCTATTTATTATTATTATTATTATTATTATTACCATTATGTTTATCTAGTAATTAATAATCAATATATTTATTTATTTATTTATTGTATTATTATGCTTTTTTAGTATTATTGTTATGTATTTTTGTGTTTATTATAGAGGGTGAGGTAGATGTAATTAAGTTAAATCATTGACTACAATAGTTAGATCAAGTCTATTTCAATGTACGTAGGTTTTGTAAGGCTTGAGTTAGAGGGTCACTTGCATATTTGTAAGGAAACCTACATTGAGAACCTTAGGCACGAGGACTATTATTAGTAAATATATGGGAGGTATTCAAAATTATCCTCAAATCCCATGTTTACATTATTGGGTATGAAGAGTGTCACGCGTTTCTTTAGTAGGGGTGACTTTGACGAGACTAAGATATGTGATTTCATCGTTGATCATTTGTTCAAGATCCTCTAGCCTTGTTGGATGATCCCACTGATTTGATATGCCCAATTGTAGACCGTTCCTAATCCTCTAGTGATGTTATATTTTCTAAACTTCATTTACTCTTAGCATGGTTTTTGATATGACGATATGTTAGCATGAGATGTTACATGTATGCTTTAGGATGACTCATATATTTAAATTGCTACTCATGTCTTAGTCTAACCTTAGTGTGGTTCTTTTACTTGAATGAGTTTGTTAGTATGAGGTTAATTTGTACCATGGTGAACTAAGTCAAGTGATTTTCACCCATATCATCATATTTTACCTATCCATTTAATTTTCATCTCTCTAACCAATTCACCCACACCCTTCATATTTTCCCTTTGTAAATGGTCTATCCTTGATAACAGTGCATGGTATCATTACTAATCCAATGTATGAATGCCTCAAACAAAGTTGAAAGAGGCTTTTATTATCCTAAAATAGGATTTGTTTAAATTAAATGCAAAAATGAAATTGGAAACAATCATGATAGATACTCCCAATCACAAAAGTTAGTTTCCCTTGTCCTAGGTTGTCTAAGCCATATATAAATAAAAGGGACTAAGCCAATGAAAGGGCTAAATAAAATGCAAGTAAATGAAATATCAAAGAAACAAATGAAAAATGAAAGGAATCGAAATATCATATATTTTCATGAAAATATTATCAAAATGCATAGAATACCCAAAATCATTGTTTTTGACATAAACACTAAGTTCGACTCAAACTCATAGAAAGACTTATTACATGCATTGAGTACAAAATAAAACTTTAGTATTGCATGGCATCCACAATGTGATGAAAAAAAATAGTATACAAATTCTATGAATGGATCTTATTAGCAATTTATCCCAAGTGGGAATAATACCTATTCCTGGTGGAGTTTGCATACAATAATGGATTTCATGCATCCATAGAAATGTGTCCAATTGAAGCCTTGCATGAAAAGAAATGAAATACTCCAATCAAATGCAACAATCTAATAGATAAATTCATACTTGGGCTAGATTTTCTCAAGGATATGGAAGATTCAAATTCAAAAATTATGTAGAATATCAAGGCATCCGATGAGAGGAATTTTTTTTATGTAGATAAGAACTTAACACATAAACTAACCCGACAAGTTAGCTCAAGTGGTTGAGTGTTGTGTAATGCAAGCAAAAGGTCTAGGGGTCAAATCCCTGTGTGCCTATGGAAGGGAATTACTTTATGTCCCCATCGATTTAGGGTGCAATTAGCTATTCCCGAACGGTTTACCTTGGGTATCATCCTCGAAATGAGGAGATGTGTCTGAGGGTTTGTCGCGAGCTGTTCCAAAAAAAACATAACCCATATAGAATTGTGTCGAGGAGCATGTTTTCATTATAATGAGTTTGAAGATTAGCTTATTGAAGCATGGAACTTTTGTCAATCTAGTACAGAGATAATATTAAGATAGATAACAACCTACTTGGGTGTGTGCTAAGAGTTATAATTGATTGTTCCAGTGGACTGTCATAATCATAATTTAATACCCTAGTTTTAACCCTAGAGTATGATAAATGTGGAAGCATGTAATCATACTAAATGACCACGTTTATGTCCAAGGATTCAAGCCATGCAGGATAATTTATAACCAGCATATATCCATCTTAAACTTGGATCTATCAATCACCAAGAGGGATCCAATTTCTTGAGGTGTAATGTTTTTTAATCTTAATATTTTTTACAAATCCAGGTTAAAAATTACACCTCATGAAATTTGATTCATGTCTGTGCCTGATAGATCCATGTTTAAGAATGATTTTTTCTTTTTATACACCTCAAGAATTTGGATCCCCCTCTGTGCTTGATAGATCCAATTTAAGATGGATATATATTTTTTATTTATTTTTTATTTTATTTTATGATCCAACATGGATTTTTTAATAACATTTTAATTGGTTCTAAATTTTTATTTTATGAGCCTATTGTTTTTTTAATGACCTGACATGAATTTTTTATTTTTTATTTTTTTTGGTAGCATAACATTAGGAACATGACAACATCTCCCCCATACTATTCTATAGAGAACCTCACTACTCGCGATGCAATGACTTTGCATTATAAAAATGTGAAATGAATTATACATATTTCTAGCACAAAGCCCAAGGAAAATTTTGGTTCTTGTTGTTGAAATATGAAAGGAAATGGTTCCTCTCTTAAGGGAGAACCATGCCTAAAATGTTCATAATAGCTGCGAAAAAAAAGAAAACAACAATCTTAGGTTTGTGCTAAGGGTATCCTTGCTTGAGACATTGGTCTTCCATAGTCAAAATGTAATACCCCAATTTTAATCCCTATGTTATGATTTGTGAAATAATGTATTATTTGTAAATGATGAAGTTTATGTGATGAAATTCAAGTCAAGTGGGTTGAGTTATGATAACCTCACACTGTAAAAAGTAAAATGAATTGTGTGGAGCCCATGGCAAATCCTAACTAGTGAATGTCTATGAACACAAAGAAAAGCTTGACCAATGAAAGGTTATAAGCCCAAGTAGTGGCATAGGATTATATCTTGGATGTATTGTTTCCAAGAAATACCATGTGTATATTGTCATGGCATGCTTAAATAATGTAGAAGCGCATATGAAAATGGTAAACAAGATGTTTCTTGAGGAGAAACAAGGGGACTATGATACCACAAGATGGGAAAAGGAAAGTGTGTATATGGGTGAATTGACCTTAATACCTATACTTTGGGGAGTACTACCATTGTTTCCATACTTCCATATATATTGTTATCACATCTGTTGTAGCTAGAGCTCAACAAATGAAATTCAAACTCAAACATTACTAGTTGTATGTGTAAATCCTCTTTCAAAAATTGTTATGGAAGTTGCAAGGATAACTAATATTACTTAGAAATCATTTGATTTAGTTTATCATCACTACATATGAGTAGTGATCATAAATATAATTTCACCTCCAATTATGCAAGACTACTATTTTTATCAACACTTCAATGGTCACATTCAATCAATTGGAAGTCGTCACGTCAGCTACATATTGTCCATTCATAGATTTAATAGCTAATGGATAAACTCATGCTTAGTGATGATTAAGATTCATATGAAGTGAACATATATTGTTATCTTGGAAGAGTAGAGGTTGAAAAACCCCTCCCCATATGATCAGGTTGGATATCAGTGGCCACTGGCCTATTCCACTAGCTCAAAACAATTGTCCATTGTCGTAGTTTCCTAGTTATTTTTCTACAGTTTTCCAAGTCTCAAACTTTGGGTCTCAAACAAAGACATGGGTTTTGATGGGAAAATCGTCAATCATAATAACCTATCTCAAATTTTACACAACTGTCACCAGCTGAGATATGCAGGAGGGGATTTCAAGCCTATTTTTCAGCCGGCAACATCATATTTCTGTTTTGTGTAAATCGTGGAAAATATGCCATGATAGAGTTTGTTAGAAGTTTTTTTGTTTTTTGTTTTTTTTTTTTTTTTAGTTCAGTTTGTAACTAATTTCGATCCTGAGGTCAGTCTCGGGGTTCTAGAACACTGTAAATATACTCCCCGCATAGGGAGAAGGGGTTGGTTTCGTAACATGTAAGACTGTTGTGTTTATGATATTTTGATTTAATACAAGTTACAGAGTTGAATGCTGGTTATTTGAATGCAAGAATTCCTGTGTATTTCTCAATTACAGTCTGTAATTTCCTTTCTTTGGGTGCATGTACTTCCTGTTATTTCTTTACATTATGTTTTATGCATGTCTTTGACTAGTGTATAATGGTTCAAAATTCATATTCTTATGCTCTGGCCATTGTATTGGACATTCACCAAAAATTTCTTCCAAAGTTGGTGTAGAATTCATCCTTACGGTGCTCTAAATTTATTGACTTCCATCGTTCTTCATTTTTCACCAGACCCAAAGCATATTGGCCATGATCGAAGTACTACCTTGCTCTTGCAAACGTTTCCTGTGCAAACTTCTCTGTATTTCTTGGTATTTGTGACTCCATATCCCAATATATATTTGCCTTGTTTCAACCACCAATATTTGATATTCATTCTATGACAATATGTTTGGCCTTGTTATACATTTGTGAGAGATACCTCTCTGGAATCGGGGAATCCATCTCCCTTTCCTAAAGCGGTTCTGTTGTTTCCTCGGGATCCGCCTTCCCACAAGCATTCATGGATCACATCATAAATAACCTCATCATAATAATTCTCAATCTAAAAAGCAAATAGACATTGCTCTAACATTTTTTCTTGGAAACCTTGTAAGCAGTAGGATGTGGTATGCATTTCCGATTTAGTTTCTTAATAACTTCACTAAAAGTAAAAATGTTTGTACCATCAACAATTATAAAAAGCATTATTTACCTCTGTCTTTACAAATGTTTTGAAGATGGTCTTCTCTTAGGAAGGATCTGTGTCTTTCATGCATCTTTGGTTTCAACAAAACTCTCAAAAGCAAGAGATTCTCATGTTCTTGATGAACTTCAACACTTCATTTTCCATCATTGATTGTATTTCTTAATTGCTTGTCTTCTTTCTTCATTCACAATCCCCAAATAGTTGTTTGATTTATTTGCTTGTTCATTACACTTAAAACATGTGCCCCTGAATATTCCTCTACCACTACCATATCCATTCCTTCTATTGGAATCATAACAACCACTAAAATTCTAATTTTCAGAATTGTTGTTAATCTCTTCTTATCTTCTTCCACTAAATTGTTATGTACTTCTTCCTGGACAATTTCTTAACACTTAAGGCCAATTGGTAAGATTCCAACATTTATCAAATTACTTCATCACAACCTACACAATTATTTTGTAAACTCTTTAAACTTCCTTCCTCTTGGAGGGTTATCTAATTTTCTCCTTTCCATTTAGTTGTCTTTATAATTGTCGATATCCCAACATAATTATGGGTAAGTACTTGTTGATTACGTGCAAACAAATCTGACTCTTTTGGGATTGGGATATCCAGTTTGTTCAAAGTTTGGAAAAAAAAAAGTTCTCTGATTCAATCTATTAGTTCTTTTGATTTAGTTTTCCAGAATATGCAGTGTGTCCAACCTTAATTACCTTCCTTCTAAATTTGTAATTACTTGAATTACTCTTTTCTCTAGTGCAAGTGCAAGCCAAAGGTCTAGTATGAAATCTCGTCTTCTCTTCATTACTTTCCTTATTTAGGTTTCGTAGTCGTTCCTCTTCGTTACGCAGTCTCCATGGAATCCAATCTTGTTGTCAAAGTTTACAACAACTTTGCAAGATTATTTCAAATTTCTTCTTTTCATGGTCTTAGGTGGCTTCTTCTCAAATGAATTCCTTTCATCTCCTTTCTTTACCATTCTCTATCACAAAATTTCTTCTCTCTGCAATTTATCTTTATCATCTCCTAGTTCTACAATCTTCTTGTAGAACTCTCTTTAACAACCAATCAACAAGGAAAACAAAACCAAAATTGAATCAAAAGAACAACAAAAATAAGTCTCTCATATATAACTCTCTTTAACAACCAATCAACAAGGAAAAAAAACAAAATTGAATCAAAAGAACCACAAAAATCAGTCTCTCATACCAATTGATTCCATTGGGAAGGATCAAGTCCAAAAGAAATTCAAAAGAAGAATATACAACACAAAGTTTTAAAATTTATTGACAAGTTTATAAAGATTACAACAATTTGGAACCAATAAACTTTTTTTTTTAATATATACAGTGAAAAGTTCAAAAATATTACAACAATTTGAAAACAATAAACTTTCTTTTAATTTACAGCATAAATATCCACATATAACAAAAAAAAATTAATTGTTACAAAAAATGATAAATAAATTTCAATTTTCTTCCATTGCTATCAAATATGTCTTCCTTTCTCCTCCCCTCCATTTTGAATCCACTCTTGTATCGAAGATTTCTCATCCAAATACCTGAATCCTTGATATCTTCTGATAAATACCTCCTTAAGATTGAATGTACTATTGATTGCACTGAATAGGTGAGCATTACTGCAATAATAATGTGCCATGAAGTCCAATTATCCATGAAAATCTTTGTTAATTCTGTTGGTGGGTCCACCAATGGTGACCATGTGAATTGTTGAATTCTATAAATTTAAAAAAAGATATTAATGATTAGTATTTTAAACATGCTGTGAATTTGAATTTTGTTTTGTAAGTAAGCACCCACTAAGTTTCAAACCGGTGACTATAAGAAAAGAGTGCTTTAACAGTACAACCATTCACCTTTTATTATACTTTCTATAAACACTGATTTTGAATTTAAACATATTGTAAATTTGGATTTTTTAGTCATATTTTTTTTGGGATCATTTTCCTTAAATCTAATAAAAATTTGAAAAAAAATAATAAAATTACAAAAGTTATTAAAATTGTAAAAACTGGTTTAGTAAATGACCATCCATGATCGGTTAATGAAACATCTATACCAGTTAATAAAAACTATTTCAAATTCAATCAATCTTTAAGAATGGATTATTTCAAATTCAATCAATTTTTAAGAACTGAGATTATGTAGTCATAAAACCTATTTCAAACATAAATTGTAATTCAATCAATCCTCAATATGTGTTGCAAACACTAACTCCCATTCCTTTCTCTAAACTGGAAAACACTGTAAACCTGGCCACTAAGGTTTCCCAAGGTATTTAATATTGAGCCCTCAGGGAATCAATGAAGCCACATTGTTGACTCCCACCATCAACTATCTCAACCCCTTTTACATATTTCTTTGTCCAGTCATTAAGATAAGAAATAACTGGTAATCATCATATTTCTGAAAATGAAAACAAAAGATCTTCAAAAAAATAGGTAATGAAATAGATGAAAAAAAAAACAGAATGGAAATGGACGTTATGATTTACCTAAGCAGGTTCACAGGTTCACCAAGGATGCTCCGACATAAGCATATCTGCCCTGCCCTGGTTCAAGTCCTGATAACAAAATTGAATTTTGGATTAGACAGACAACGCGTGCTTTATTAAAACTAGAAGCCACATCTTATTAAATATCAAAGCCAGGTTTCGATCCTGGGATCTGTAGGTCATGGGTCCACCACGCTTCTGCTGTGCCACCTTGATGAAAGATGTAAACCTAAATTCATGATCGATTGACAATGATAATTAGGATTATAAAAGGGTAACCTAATAATAATGATAATTAGGATCGACGTTAATTTAAAATTCTATGTTGTCGTCTAGTCCGTTAGGATGTCTGGGTGTAGTTAGGATACATGATTTCACCCAGGAGAACCCGGGTTCAAATCCCGGCAATTGAAATATTTATTTGTTTCTTCGCTATTTTCATATTTGATTTATTTATTTGTTTTTCGCTATCTGCATATTTGGAGGAATGAGAATCACTCATGGTTTTTCAAGCAAAGGAAACTTAGAGGAATGGGAATTGGTTTTCCATGCATAATAATCATTAAACATCGAGCATGGAATAAAGTAATTAGTATAACTTACAAATCATTAAGAGCATGGTTTTCCACCAAAGAAACTTGAAAGAATGGGAATTCGTTTTCCAGGCATAATAATTATTAAACATCGGGCATGGAATTAGAAATAAAAATAAGACTGTTAGTAGTAGAGCATGAAATAAAGTAATTAGATTACCTTAGACTATCATTAAAGCATATGTTACCATCATATATTTAGTGGCTTATATAAAATGTACATTATATTTCCTACTCTTGATTCTAGGGAGTTTAGATTTAGTAAATGATATGTTCATAAGTATTGTCTTGTTGGAGTATCCTTATTTTATGAACAATTAGAATGAGAGAGGAGTTGAGGGAAGAGACATTTGATTTATTTATTTGTTTTTTGATATCTGCATATTTGGAGGAATGAAAATCACCCATGGTTTTCCCAGCAAAGGAAACTTAGAGGAATGGGAATTGGTTTCCGAGGCATAATAATCATTAGACATCTCCACATGGAATTAGAAATAAAAATAAGACTACTAGTAGTAGAGCATGAAATGAACTAATTAGTGTAACCTCAAGATGATATAAAATGTACACCATATTGCCTACTCTTTTTTCTTTCTTTATTTTTTATTTTTTAGGATGGTAGCCAAGGTAAACCATCGGCCCTGATTACGGGGCCTAACCCTGTGGGGACATCGAGTGAGTCCCCGACATACCCACCTGGGGATTTGACCCCGAGACCTTCTGCTAGTATATACAGCTCTCAACCACTTGAGCTAGCCCACCAGGTTTATCATATTACCTACTCTTGATTCTAGGGAGTTTAGATTTAGTAGATGGTATGTTCATAAGTATTATCTTATTGGAGAATCCTCATTTTATGAACAATTAGAATGAGAGAGGAGTTGAGAGAACAGAAGGAGGAAGTGAACCTTTAAAAATGGGATTTTAGTAACGAATCTTTTCCATACTTATTTAAAGTATATTTAAAGTAGAAGAGGAGGTTAAGCTCAAGCTTTATGAAGGCCAAGTAGATGCAACAAAATTGAAGCATTGGTTGCATCAAATAGAAGTATATTTCCATGTGCATAATGTATGGGAGGAGCATAAAATAGATTTTTAAGAGTAAATTAGAAATTCATGCATAGACTTGGTGGGAAATCTATATTGAGACCTCTAAGATGGAGGGAGATCCACCAATTGACCTAGGGGTATTCAAAAACCTCCTCAAATCTCAGTGTTACGCTATCAGGTCGAAGAACACTATTTGATTTAATGACATTATTTTTGGCAAAGGCACATACAAAGTGTACAAGAGTACAATATAGATTTCTAGACACAAGCTATTCAATCGAGGATCTCTCCTAACACCCTAGACGTGGTCATCAAGTACTCAAGTAGCCTTTACAATGACATAAGGAGGAAAGTTATGCCATTAAATCCCAAGATCATAAATGAGACCTATGCATAGACCAATAGAGTGAATTTTACAAGAGAAAGGGGAAACCAAGTGATTCAAAGTAGTTTGACTAGTAGGGAGCTTCCAATAAGGGTGAAAAGAAGAAAGGGAAATGGAAAAATAAGTAGATTAACACCATTACACACGTGAATAAGGACACTCACAACCATTATGACCATTGCAACGTTTATGGTCAGACCAAAGAAAAGTGGTGGAACTTGCATCTAAAGCTAAATCTAAAGAGTTGTAAGTCGTAGTATAAGAAGAAGGATCTCCTAGGTGTGGAAGCAAGAAGGGAGATAGAAAGAGACTCATATGTAGATTAGAAAACTGTCTACATAATGATGCAAAAGGAGGTGACCCTAAGTATCCTCCATAACAAAGAGGAGAAGGAAATGACAAACTTGTTCCACATCAAGATTCAAAACAAGAACAAGATAGATCCTTTCTTTGATTATGGTTCATAGACCAATCTCATCACATCCTAATAAGTAAGCTTGGTTTATAGATGCATGATCACCCTCATCCATACCCTTTAGGATGGGTGAACAACAATCCAAATAGTCACCTAAAATATTATACATAGGAATACTATTTCAATCCTTAAAAGATATGACAATTAGAGAACAATATATGGTTATCCAACTTAGAAAGTCAAAATCAGAGGGAGAGTTACACTTTGTAGATATCGAGATCAACACAAGAAGAGAAAAGAAGTCACCACAAGCCTCAAATATAGTCACTAAGAATATGGAAAACCCTTTAATGATGAGGAGTTAACATTTGAAGGATGAAATCTCAAGTAGTCAACATTTCCAAGAGCATGGCCTTGTTATTCGAAACCCTTGAGAAAGAAATGACTTTTTTCCAATGCATCTCAAGTCTCATGAGAAATAGAAAGAACAAGTGAAGTCAAAGGAAGAGAAGGTAGAACCAAAGCTTGTAAAAGGGGATTCTAAATACTAATATTTTCAACGCCTATGTAAACTGGAAGCAAGGTTAAGATCCAATCCGTACTGGGATGTAGTGGACAATGCGAGTTCACTACGGAATTAAAAAAAGGTTTCTACAATTGTGTTTAAAAATATATGAATAATTGATAGAATGGTATTATGGTGATTACAACAATCTTTGTGACATGGTATTATTAGATCATTTATGCCATGCTTATAGATTCAACCAATTTATTTTGTCTCGATATCCTTAGTTCACTGTGGATAATGAGTTTTAATATAGAAATATACATCTTCAATAGTTTCTCATTTGTAAGATCACAAAATCCGGTTGCAAGAACTTCCCATTTAGGGGTATATTTGTTCACTTCTCTTTTTTTCTATAAATGTACAAACCTAGTATAGGTGTCATCTTCTTCATTATTGTTAAACCTCTTAAGGATATATTCTGTGAGCATTTGCTAATTAACTATGAAACCATTAGTTTTTCCTGGACCACCAGGTGAAACAATAATAAGTAGCACTATTTAAATATAAGTATTCCATCAATATCTTCTCTAATTCACTAATTGGTGGGTTCATAGAAAAACTTCCTTCAATTTTATTAACCCACATGATATCCTTTTGATCATCCAATCCATCATATTTAGGTATCTCAATATTGATTTTATTTTATAACTTGTGTTATCTGGGTACTATATGATAATTTGTGTTTGGAAATTACAAGATGGGTGGCTATCTTTCGTGGACTAGGGGTTGTGCAAATAATGCATCTACCCTTTTGATTAGCTATTCAATTCTTTCATTATAATCATTAAGTATACTTGTTGTTTCATCGCTATCATTGTTTCTTAATCTTAATAGGGTTTTCCATGGAGTCTCAAACTCTTATGTTATCTTGTTAAGGATCTCTCTAAATGTTTTATACATCTCTTTTGTTATCTTGTTAAGACTCTCTAAATGTTTTAGTCAATGTCTCTTCTATTATTATGTCGATTTTTCTCCTAATTCTCTTTGTCCATCTCCTAAGTCTTATTGTCCTTTCTCAACATTATTGAGATGGTGTCTTACACATATAGTTTTTCATTGTTTACCATCTTAGGGTTTTCCTTTTTCTTTATAGAGTCGACTTTAATTTGACTTTTATAATATTTTTCTTGGAAAAGTAATTTTTTTATATTTCCACTTGACTTTATAAATTCCAAGTAAAAGATATTTAAAAAAGATGGAATTTCTAGCTGTTCATGTCCGTAGGAAAATTCATGTACGGAGTTCGTATGAGTGGGTAAACAGTGGTTGTACGATGTATGTTTATACAACGCTAGAAGTACAAAACACAACAAAATTGGAAATAGAGTAGTATTAATGACGACTTAATTAATCAATGTACACATTTGCAAATTCATGTGCTTGTATAGACTGTGTGAATTGATCATATGCAATGAAAATAGTGTACAAAGGAATTTGGAATTTGCAGAAAATTGAGCATGTGACTATGTAGATTTACAGATGATGTACACCTTTTTTTTTGTAGCCGAAGAGTTCTATGGTTGTACATGTCAATCAAGAAGGATCATACTAATTTTTATGGTTGTTGTCCAATTCAATTGTTGGCTACATGGGATAACAATTCAAAGTATGTGGAATTAACCTACGGTAGCCAAACCAATGCCTCTAATACCAATGTAGTGGACAATCCCTATTTATTATGGAATTAATAAATGATTATGAAATTGATAGAATTAGACCATGAGCCTAACAAAATGGCCTTGAACCTTGTACTATTCAGTGTGAAAGAGGAGGTGGGCGAGGATACATTAGCCATAGTCCAGACAAAATTACACTATAGATTACAAATTGAAACATGTGTCATAGAAGCAACAAGGCTGGGAAAATTGACTGAGAATAAAGGAAGGCTGATCCGGATAAAGGTGAGATCTACTGAAAATAACTATGACATACTTAGTAAAAACTCAAGTCTAAAAGGAACGAGAATATTTATAAATGAATATCTCATTCCAAAAGATCAAGCAGAATTAAGAAATGAGGTTCAAAAGGTAAAAGAAGCTAGGAAGGAAGGAAAATGGGCAATAATCAGAAATAAAAAAGCTGTTATTCGAGATACAAACCAAAAAGATAGTAACAAATCGCAATTCAATTTGCTTCAGATTCTTTCTTGGAACTGTCGAGGCTTTCCATGGTGTTAGCACTCAGAATGTACCCAGGTTGTAAAAGGTAAATCCCAAGGTAACAGCAAAAACCACTTTAGAAAGAAACTGGCTTTTCTTTCTCGAGAGGGATCTCTCAAATACAGATTTAACAAGGCTAGACATAAATCAACACTCAAAGATTATATAGATGGTTGAAACAATACACATAACCATTGGGCATTGAAGTCACACATACATAAAAATATCACAAAGACATATGCATGAGATTTTATCAGGGGCAAGATAACCATTTAATCATAGTCGTTCATTTAATTTCAGGTGGGGTAGAAGAGATAATGAACAGTCAATCAATACAGAGAATCAAAAGATGAGTTCTATATCAACTTTAGCAGAAACATTCATAGAATATCTGAGACAATGATCAGAGCATAAATAATATGAATTCCAACCATTCAACACTATGTTCCAAATACGAAGAAAAAAAAATGGAGTGAAACACTGGAAAAACAATCACAAAGGAAGGGAAATACAGACTGCAATGTAAACAGCACGAGAATCTCTGATAACCGCATGCATCCAGCTTTGTTATTCAAAAATATATGTCTTTAGAAAATATTCATCAACAAGATGGGTTCTAACCCCCATCACATAAAATAAATGCAATTATATAGATAAAATGATTTCTTCTTCCAAGAAGATTTATAACCGAATAACCTGCTTAATCAAAGTCTTGTAACTATATTCCTAACTCCTAGGAATAAACTACTTGCTTCGATCCTAACAGATTATTAAATTAAAATCAACTCGGTGACAAGGCTCGTCCAAGCAGCTCCTTAGCGCGCAACACCTGTTTTCATGAATGAAGGATGTACTTTGTCTTTCCAAATATTTCTATGGCTCTCCATTGCTCCGCACTTGGAATATCATATTCAACCATCTCCTTAATAGACACCTCCAGCTCCATGTAGGATTCATAAGACTCTTTCGGCAACCCTCCCCTGATGATCAGGAATTTTTGTAATATCTCAAAATCTTCTGTCAGCTTATTTACAATGACTTTCCTTGTCAGCCCTTTTTCCAAATCGTCAAATTTAGAATGATCCATACGGCTTCGTACCAATAGGCTGTGATAATGCTCTTGAGAAAACATTCGCCCCTCTTCGTCCCAAAAGGAAGGAAGGCCATATTCAAATAATTCTTTAAAATCCTGTTTGAAGTCATTAACCTGTGAGATCATTTCATCAGCTTTGTCTTGTACTGTCTTTATTAGATGATGTTTATGAATAAACCTTTTTTCCCATTGTACCATTTCCACTCTGTCTTTGACTCCTATGTCATGTAATTTTTGGTATGTTAATGAATTTAAGAAATTTAATGCATTCTGAGCTGTGCCAAGGGGTTTCCTCTCCATAGTTTCATTTACTAACTTCAGTCTTTGATTGGCCAAATTGATCAATATGCTTTGATCATCAATGAAGTTCAAATACTTCCTGAACTTAGTAATTTCTACAAATAATGTATCCCAAATTATGTGCTTTGCTCCCTGGAGAGGACCCTTTCCTATGTTCTTTTCTTTCAATTCATTGAATTTATTTTGTAGTTGACTTTTATCTTGCAATATCTTATTCTTATTTTCAGTCACTTTGGCTAGCTCAGATTTGACTTTTTCATTTTCCTCCTTTAATTCTCTTATCTCTTCATCTTTCAGGTTGATTTGGGACATGGGCACTAGTAAGTCATCTGCAGAAAAATCATTCAAAGTTTTTTCAATATTCACAATAGTTAAGTCCTCATCAGTGGGAGTCTGGCTCATTAGTTCCTCCATGATTTATTTTTCTTCATTTTGATCCCTTTTCAGCAGTGAAATCTGTGCTATTAACTTGTTCCGTTCTGCTTGCCACTTATCCTTTTCTTCTTGTAATTTACAATCTTTCCTTTATAGTCCATCATATCCTGATGAATCCTGTCCTTTTCCTCTTGTAATGCTAATAATTTGGATGATTGAACATGTTTTGTACTTGGGATCTTCAGCCTTTTCTTCAATACCTGGAGGGCGTTCTCTTTTTCTTCTAGGAGTCTTTTGATTGCCTGGGTGTTACCTGTTTCATTTCCTGAGCTTATGATGTCTGCTTGCAGCTTTTTTATTTGAATGGAATTAGCCTTGTTTTCAACCTTCTCATGTTTTAACTGAACTTCCAACTTGTCAACCAAAACTTGTAACTTATTAATTCTTACCATAGCATGCAATAAATCTGAATAAATAATGTCTCCCGTTTGTTTATGTAGCTGTATTTTATCTGGCACACTGATTTTGTCTAATCTCACTTCCATTTTTGACATCTTCTTATCACTCACCATAGCCAATTTAAAAGTATTTCTTTCTACGTCTCGGGTAGAAATCAAGGAAGTTTTTGGATTGTTTAAACTTCTCACCCGCAGGAGTAGATTCCTTGTTTCTTCTAGGGATTGCTTTTGCTTCTCCACATAACTAGTCATGAGCTCTTCTTTAGACTTGAAAACTGGGCCTGATTCTGTATTATCTACACCTTCAAAAGAAAATTGACTCACCTGTACAGACTTTGTAGGAACCAAAGCAACTCTTTTTAAATCATCTGAAATAATTTCACTTAAAACTTTATCATCTTGAAACAACTTGGCCTTTTTATGTGAACCTTCCTCATCTATCTACATACTTTCAACTCCAGAAAGACTTCTTTTAACTAAAATATTAGAAACATTTGTCACTTGAGGTACTGCAACCAGTCTACTGCTTGTATTTTGATAAGATCCTGGAATTTCCATAAAGTGAAGCAAATTGGCTACTTCATTCAGACCTTCAATAACTTGATGGTCGAATGGATTATTTTTGTTAGCTTGTTTTCTCAGGGAAATTATATGATAAGGGTCATAATTTACCCTTTGCTCTCTTTGAAAGTCCATGCTTTCCAACAATTTCTCTATGAACACCAGAGCACCTTTATTTTTAAAAATAAAAGAGCCAACTTTAAGAGGGAACTTGATATTAGAATATTTCTTAAAAGCCCCAAAGTGTTCTTCTTCTGCATGCACTCTTTGTCTCATATACTCCAATGCAAAAAATCTGGGAGTAAGGAAAGCAGGAAGCCTATAAGGCTCTCCAGTAAAACCATATATTCTCAAAACGGTGAAATCCTTATACAAAAACCAATCTCCGACCCTATCCTCAGGTGAGGATTGCATAATGCTTTTCATTTCTTCTAATACCCGGGGTAACACTTCATCAAACAACATCTTGTATATTTTTGACATGATAAAATTTGCAAATTCAAACATGTTGATTTGCTTGGAAAAATCTGAAGAGAATATGGTACTTAAGATCTGCAATTCGGTGACATTCGAACATAGTAACATGTTCAACAAATAAGTTTGAAACTTAAAAAACCTGACTTTTGGAAACTCACTCAATTGGAGATGTATAGCTTCTGCTAGATACTCGTCTAAATTGAAGACATGAACAGACTGAGACTCAGGACTCATCGAACTCATTTTTAATAGGAAGCCCAAGATGACTTCATTGACATGACAATCATCATCTAGACCTAAGACTTGACAAACTAAGGACACAACTAATTGAACTTCATCTCTGAAAATGTGAGCAGGATATGGCAGAAAAAGACCATCTAGTGACTGACCCTCGTTCAAAATGCTAGACAAGAATTTGCAACGAACCTCAGTTTCATAATTTTTGTACACTTCAGCTAAAATGGACTCGTTTATAGGCTCACGACTATCGAGGTAATTGTCGGGCAAGTTCAGGTTTTCACGGATGACCTTGGCATCAATTTTACACAGTATCCTAAACGTAGAATGACTTACAATAACTCTCTGAGAAGAAAAATAGTTAACTGAACACCACTCGGCAAACTCAGGAAAATGTAGGGTTTGCTCAACAGCAAAATGATACAAAAATGATTTACAAGCATTTAGAATGTCATTACCCTGCGAATTGTATCGCCATAACCTTTCTTTGCTAACTGATACACTTCCCACAGACAAGAAAGGATCACATACCCCTCTATCCCTGTCAACAAAGTATTGTTCTCTCTCATCCATAATATGTTTAAGCCCTTGTAAATCTTTCCCTTTATCCATAATACAGACAACAATGGTAATTCGGCGGATGAATTTCGGGTATTAGGGACTTACCTGTTACTGTGGCTGCATATATTTGACTATTAAAGGGTGGCGAGCAAGCAGTCCTTTTCATTCGTCTGGCGCAAATAAAAAATAGTTCTTCGAACAAGTCAACTTTACTTATATAGGATCCCACTCCGGAGGCCCCCTTTAGTGGTTTCCGCCAAACTGCTTTTACCCGCGGAATGCACCACAGATTGCCATGTGTACCGTGGTTTCCATTCCGCTACCACCGCGCAACTTTCCGCTCCGGATCCGTCAATGACCGTCAATGCACTTCCCCTTTATTTCCCAGCCGTCGGATGAGGCTACACGTACCCATTCCGCTGGGCTTCTCCATTTTATCGAACGTGCAAGTTGACAGAGCGGGCTTCACGCTGATCGTAGATTTTGTCGGGCTAGATTTGTGACCGTTGATCTCCATATCTCATTGAATACCCCCGTATGTCCTTATCCTCCTCGCATCTTCATAAAGCGGACACATTGTAAGCCATCGATCTCCATTTCTTTGCTTTACGCCGTTGGATCCCGTGATAATTCATTGCTTATGCGCCCCTTATCACACTTTCACACTATTATATTTAACCAAAGTTCTCAAACAACCATTATTTCTTCTTTACCATGGTCCTTTTGACCCTCTGCTAGGTAGAGGTGTTAACACATGGAACAAAGGCCCCAAGATAAGTTGGATCTTAAATGAAGTTGATATTATATTGTTAGTTGAAACTTGGGAGCATGAAGAATCTAAGGTTCCTAACATATATGGCTTTGTACTATGGTCAATCTGGAACAATCGATCCTACTGTAGAGGCATTGGGGGTATAGCTTGTTACATTAGGAAGAACATCTCCCCCCATGCTAGGATTTATAAAAAAGACCCTTACAACCAGTATATTTTGAGAGAGATTGCAGACATTAATGATAAAAAAACCTACATAGAAATCTGTTATTTTTCCCCTAGTAATTCTAACTTCTATAAGAAACACAATTTAGATAAAAAATGTCCTTACAATGGTTTAGAGAATGATATTTCTAGCCTAAGGAATGAAGGCAATATCCTCTTAATGGGTGACTTTAATGCTCGAACTTCAAGCAACCAAGCTATTATTCTAAGCAATCATTCCAACCCTAATCCTCTTTGGTTAGACGAAGACCTTAATCTAGCTAAAAGCTACAAAAGAATCTCTGAAGATCTAGGGGATAACTTGTTTAGGTCTGAGCTAGTCAAGATTTGTAGTGCTCAAGATCTCATTATTTGCAATGGTCTAAAGAAATGCCCCAATTCTATCCCGATGACTTGTATTCATGGGATTGGTAGCAGCGTGGTGGACTATGTTATTTCTGGTATCCCTTTATACAATGAAATAATAAATTTTGACATCTTAAGCGACCATGAGCCTCACTCAAATCATAGACCTTTAATTGTAACTCTCAATTTTTCCACGCATAGAGATCCTATAGAAGATAATCCTCATAGCCAAAAAAACTTGATCTTTGATAGAAATAAAATTAATCTTTTTGTAAATGAATTAAAAATTAATTTGTTTCCTTTATCAAGTATAGACAACATAGAAGACTTCTATCATAATTTTACCACAACCCTCTCCTATCCTATTAACAAGTTCTCAATTGAAGTTTCAAGCAATAAAAGAAATAGAAAAACAAACCCTTGGTATGATAAAGATTGTAAAAGTGCGAGGAAATAAATTAAGGAATCTCTTAATGAGTCTCTTAAAACTGACAAGATAAAAATATACAAAGCGCTAACTAAAAGGAAAAAAATGCAATATATTCGTAAAAGACAAGAAAATCTCTTACACCTCTCTAAGGTGGCTCCTAAGAAATTTTGGAGGCAGATTCTAACTAGGAAAACTAAAGATAATAATAGAATTTCTTTACACAACTGGAATTCCTATCTTAAAAATCTTTATGAATCCTCGAATGGCATAGATAACTTTGAAACACTGCTCACAATGGAAGAAGTTTTCTCATTAGAAGACATTGATTTGGGGGTTAAGCGTCTGGAAAATGGAAAAGCTAAGGACATCAAAGGTTACCAAGAAGAAATATTAAAAATTGGAGGTCATGTCCTCAACCCTCACATCCACAAGCTTTTCAATCAAGCGGTCAAGCAAGGGTTCCTTAAACCTTGGCCTCAAAGCCTCATTATCCCTATCTTCAAAAGTGGGGATACAAATAACCCCTCTAATTACTAGGAAATTATGATTAGACCTCTCTTAGCCAAGTTGTGTGGTATTATTTTGGAAAGAAAGATCAACATTTGGATTGAAAGTGAAGGTAAGAAAGCTAAAGGCCAAGTGGGTTTTGGAAGGCAAAAATCAACAATGGACCATCTTGTTACGCTTAGGATAATTGTGGAGGAGTGTCGTACTGATAAATCTAATCTCTTTTGTTTCTTTGTGGACTTTAGAAAGGCTTTCGATACGGTACCTAGAAATAACCTATGGAATAGATTAAAAGAGATACATGTTCCTTTCAAGTTGAGAGCCACCGCAATAAGGTTATACAAGAATGTCATTTCCAAGTTTAAGACCAACGAGGGGTGGTCGAAAAATATTAAGTGTAATATCGGAGTTAAACAATGTTTCCCCCTCTCCCTCACCCTTTTTTCCATTTACATCGATAAGCTAGAAGGTTGTTTAGAGGAAGCAGGCTGTGCTGGCACGATCTTAACTGGAATAGTCATCATCCTTCTTCTCTATGTTGGCGATATTGTTCTTCTGGCAAGGTGTCCAAATGAGCTTGATAAGCAACTAAGACTTCTTAAGGATTTTTGCTCTACCATGGGTATGACTATTAACACTGACAAAACAAAAATTATGATTATCAAATCCAAGAAGGACACTTACGCTAATTTTGTGTATGACAATAACAACTTGGAGGAAGTGTCTTCTTACAAAGACCTAGGAATTGATATTCATCACAAGCTCAACTGGAACTATAGCATTTAGAAAAGGATTAATGGAGGATGGAAAGCTTATTTTGGTCTTGAAAATAATTGTAAAGCAACAAACCTTGTGATGTGGGATAAAAAGAAGCTCCTCTTTGAAACTTGAGTCACTACTGTTATCTTGTTTGGGTGTGAGGTTTGGGGTTGCAGCATCTCTAAAGAATCTTGGATAAATATTGAACAAATCTAGAAGCGTTTTATAATGTATAACCTCAAAATTAAAAGTGATACACCCTACCTATTCTCCTTACAAAAGTGGGTCTTTCCCTATCAAGATCCTAGCTATGACTAGGCTCCTATTGTACAAGCAGAAAATCAATAACATGGCAGACCATAGACTTCCTAAACTAGCTTTAAATTCCAGCCAAAACCACCTAAGGCTCAAGCGAGGCTGGTATAAAGATACTAGGGCTTGGTTAAACCATTGGGAGATCGATGAAAATGTTGTATTGCAACAAATAAATAACATTAAAAATATTGTCACTTCTAAGTTTAAGGAGAAAATGTGGTGTGAGAAATATTTAGAGGGTAAAAGAAAGTTAAGATATTATAAGGAGGTCATCAACCCTACTCTAGAAGATCAAAAGTATGTCTCTGTTTTAACTAGTTCAAAGAAAAATAATAATATAGACAAGATAAGAATGAACTCTCATGAGCTTCATAGTGAAACTGGTCTTTGGGCAGTTCCTAAAACACCATGGGTAGAAAGGATCTGCCATCTCTGTGAGAATATGAACATTGAGGATGAAAAACACTTCCTCTTAGAATTTCCTGCGTACATCCACATTAGATTTCAGTTTCATAATATTTGTTGCAATCCCGGCCTTCCTAGCCGTTCAACTTGTCAAAATTATAGTGAGCTCGGGACGCTTCTCTCCAAGCTCTTTGAGCATAGAAATACAATTTTAAAACAAACTAAATAATTCGTCTCTTTGGGTCCGATAGACAAAAGTTTGGTCTAAGTGGACGTTAACAATCATCATCATCATATATAAATATATGAATAATTGATAGAATGACGAGTACAACAAGCCTCATCATCATATAAAAATATATGAATAATTGATAGAATGATGATTACAACAAGCCTCATGAAGATGTACTTATATGCATTGACTAGTCACAAAGTGAATATGTATGTAACCTTTAATGTTTCATAAATCTATTTATTATTATTATTATTATTATTATTACCATTATATTTATCTACTAATTAATAATCAATATATTTATTTATTTATTTATTGCATTATTATGCTTTCTTAGTATTATTGTTATGTATTTTTGCGTTTATTATAGTGCGTGAGGTAGATGTAATTAAGTTAAATCACTTACTACAATAGTTAGATCAAGTCTATTTCAATGTACGTAGGTTTTGTAAGGCTTGAGTTAGAGGGTCACTAGCATATTTGTAAGGAAACCTACATTGAAACCCTTAGGCAGGAGGACTATTATTAGTAAATATATAAGAGGTATTCAAAAACATCCTCAAATCCCATGTTTACATTATTGGGTATGAGGAGTGTCACACGTTTCTTTAGTAGGGGTGACTTTGACGAGAGTGAGATATGTGATTTCATCATTGATCATTTGTTCAAGGTCCTCTAGCCTTGTTAGATGATCCAACTGATTTGATATGCCCAATTGGAGACCGTTCCTAATCCTCTAGTGATGTTATATTTTCTAACCTTCATTTACTCTTAGCGTGGTTTTTGATATGACGATATGTTAGCATGAGATGTTACATGTATGCTTTAGGATGACTCATATATTTAAATAGCTACTCATGTCTTAGTCTAACCTTAGTGTGGTTCTTCTACTTGAATGAGTTTGTTAGTATGAGGTTAATTTGTACCATGGTGAACTAAGTCAAGTGATTTTCACCCATATCATCATATTTTACCTAGCCATTTAATTTTCATCTCTCTAACCAATTCACCCACACCCTTCATATTTTCCCTTTGTAAATGGTCTATCCTTGATAACAGTGCAATATGGTATCATTACTAATCCAATGTATGAATGCCTCAAAAAAAGTTGAAAGAGGCTTGTATTATCCTTAAAAAGGATTTGTTTAATAAATTAAATGCAAAAATGCAATTGGAAACAATCATGATAGATACTGCTAATCACAAAAGTTAGTTTCCCTTGTCCTAGGTTGTCTAAGCCATATATAAATAAAAAGGGACTAAGCTAATGAAAGGGCTAAAAAAAATGCAAGTAAATGAAATATCAAAGAAACAAATGAAAAATGAAAGGAATCGAAATATCATATATTTTCATGAAAATATTATCAAAATGCATAGAATACCCAAAATCATTGTTTTTGACAGAAACACTAAGTTCGACTCAAACTCATAGAAAGACTTATTACATGCATTAAGTACAAAATAAAACTTTAGTATTGCATGGCATCCACAATGTGATGAAAAAAAATAGTATACAAATTCTATGAATGGATCTTATTAGCAATTTATCCCAAGTGGGAATAATACCAATTCTTGGTGGAGTTTGCATACAATAATGGATTTCATGCATCTATAGAAATGTGTCCAATTGAAGCCTCGCATGAAAAGAAAAGAAATACTCCAATCAAATGCAACAATCTAATAGATAAATTCATACTTGGGCTAGATTTTCTCAAGGATATGGAATATTCAAATTCAAAAATTATGTAGAATATCAAGGCATCCGATGAGAGGAAATTTTTTTATGTAGATAAGAACTTAACACATAAACTAACCCGACAAGTTAGTTCAAGTGGTTGAGTGTTGTGTAATGCAAGAAAAAGGTCTAGGGTTCAAATCCCTGTGTGCCTATGGAAGGGAATTGCTTGATGTCCCCATCGATTTAGGGTGCAATTAGCTACTTCCGAACAGTTTACCTTGGGTATCATCCTCGAAATGAGGAGATGTGTCTGAGGGTTTGTCGTGAATTGTTCCAAAAATAACATAACACATATAGAACTGTGTCGAGGAGCATGTTTTCATTATAATGAGTTTGAAGATTAGCTTATTGAAGCATGGAACTTTTGTCAATCTAGTACAGAGATAATATTAGGATAGATAACAACCTACTTGGGTGTGTGCTAAGAGTTATAATTGATTGATCCAGTGGACTGTCATAATCATAATTTAATACCCTAGTTTTAACCCTAGAGTATGATAAATGTGGAAGCATGTAATCATACTAAATGACCACGTTTATGTCCAAGGATTCAAGCCATGCAGGATAATTTATAACCAGCATATATCCATCTTAAACTTGGATCTATCAATCACCAAGAGGGATCCAATTTCTTGAGGTGTAATGTTTTTTAAACTTAATATTTTTTACAAATCCAGGTTAAAAATTACACCTCATGAAATTTGATTCCCGTATGTGCTTGATAGATCCATGTTTAAGAATGATTTTTGCTTTTTATACACCTCAAGAATTTGGATCCCCCTCTATGCTTGATAGATCCAATTTAAGATGGATATATATTTTTTATTTATGTTTTATTTTATTTTATGATCCAACATGGATTTTTTAATAACATTTTAATTGGTTCTAAATTTTTATTTTATGAGCCTATTGTTTTTTTAATGAGCTGACATGAATTTTTTATTTTTTATTTTTTTTGGTAGCATAGCATTAGGAACATGACAACATCTCCCCCATACTATTCTATAGAGAACCTCACTACTTGGGATGCAATGACTTTGCATTATAAAAATGTGAAATGAATTATACATATTTCTAGCGCAAAGCCCAAGGAAAAATTTGGTTCTTGTTGTTGAAATATGAAAGGAAATGGTTCCTCTCTTAAGGGAGAACCATGCCTAAAATGTTCATAATAGCTGCGAAAAAACAGAAAACAACAATCTTAGGTTTGTGCTAAGGGTATCCTTGCTTGAGACATTGGTCTTCCATAGTCAAAATGTAAAACCCCAATTTTAATCCCTATGTTATGATTTGTGAAATAATGTATTA
The DNA here is from genome assembly GCA_001517045.1 of Pseudotsuga menziesii. NCBI lineage: Eukaryota > Viridiplantae > Streptophyta > Pinopsida > Pinales > Pinaceae > Pseudotsuga > Pseudotsuga menziesii. The sequence goes on from LPNX010519325.1 coordinate 144,859, forward strand.
TTTGTAAATGATGAAGTTTATGTGATGAAATTCAAGTCAAGTGGGTTGAGTTATGATAACCTCACACTGTAAAAAGTAAAATGAATTGTAGTATTCCTAGTGTGGAGCCCAAGGCAAATCCTAACTAGTGAATGTCTATGAACACAAAGAAAAGCTTGACCAATGAATGGTTATAAGCCCAAGTAGTGGCATAGGATTATATCTTGGATGTATTGTTTCCAAGAACTACCATGTGTATATTGTCATGGCATGCTTAAATAATGTATAAGCGCATATGAAAATGGTAAACAAGATGTTTCTTGAGGAGAAACAAGGGGACTATGATACCACAAGATGGGAAAAGGAAAGTGTGTATATGGGTGAATTGACCTTAATACCTATACTTTGGGGAGTACTACCATTATTTCCATACTTCCATAGATATTGTTATCACATCTGTTGTAGCTAGAGCTCAACAAATGAAATTCAAACTCAACCATTACTAGTTGTATGTGTAAATCCTCTTTCAAAAATTGTTATGGAAGTTGCAAGGATAACAAATATTACTTAGAAATCATTTAATTTTGTTTATCATCACTACATATGAGTAGTGATCATAAATATAATTTCACCTCCAATTATGCAAGATTACTATTTTTATCAACACTTCAATGGTCACATTCAATCAATTGGAAGTCGTCACGTCAGCTACATATTGTCGATTCATAGATTTAATAGCTAATGGATAAACTCATGCTTAGTGATGATTAAGACTCATATGAAGTGAACATATATTGTTATCTTGGAAGAGTAGAGGTTGAAAAACCCCTCCCCATATGATCCAGTTGGATATCAGTGGCCACCGACCTATTCCACTGGCTCAAAACAATTGTCCATTGTCGTAGTTTCCTAGTTATTTTTCTACAGTTTTCCAAGTCTCAAACTTCGGGTCTCAAACAAAGACATGGGTTTTGATGGGAACATCATCAATCACAATAACCTATCTCAAATTTTACACAACTGTCACCAGCTGAGATATGCAGGAGGGGATTTCAAGCCTATTTTTCAGGCGGCAACATCATATTTCTGTTTTGTGTAAATCGTGGAAAATATGCCATGATAGAGTCTGTTAGAAGTTTTTTTTTTCTTCAGTTTGTAACTAATTTCGATCCTGAGGTCAGTCTCGGGGTTCTAGAACACTATAAATATACTCCCCGCAAAGGGAGAAGGGGTTGGTTTCGGAACATGTAAGACTGTTTTGTTTATGATATTTTGATTTAATACAAGTTACAGAGTTGAATGTTGGTTATTTGAATGCAAGAATTCCTGTGTATTTCTCAATTACAGTCTATAATTTCCTTTCTTTGGGTGCATGTAATTCCTGTTATTTCTTTACATTATGTTTTATGCATGTCTTTGACTAGTGTATAATGGTTCAAAATTCATATTCTTATGCTCTGGCCATTGTCTTGGACATTCACCAAACATTTCTTCCAAAGTTGGTGTAGAATTCATCCTTACGGTGCTCTACATTTATTGACTTCCATCGTTCTTTGTTTTTCACCAGACCCAAAGCATATTGGCCATTATCGAAGTACTACCTTGCTCTTGCAAACGTTTCCTGTGCAAACTTCTCTGTATTTCTTGGTATTTGTGACTCCATAGCCCAATATATATTTGCCTTGTTTCAACCACCAATATTTGATATTCATTCTTTGACAATATGTCTGGCCTTGTTATACATTTGTGAGAGATACCTCTCTGGAATCGAGGAATACATCTCCCTTTCCTAAAGCGGTTTTGTTGTTACCTCCGAATCCGCCTTCCCACAAGCATTCATGGATCACATCATAAATAACCTCATCATAATAATTCTCAATCTAAAAAGCAATTAGACATTGCTCTAACATTTTTTCTTGGAAACCTTGTAAGCACTAGGATGTGGTATGCATTTCCGATTTAGCTTCTTAATAACTTCACTAAAATTAAAAATGTTTGTACCATCAACAATTATAAAAAGCATGATTTACCTCCATCTTTACAGATGTTTTGAAGATGGTCTTCTCTTAGGAAGGATCTGTGTCTTTCATGCATCTTTGACCAGTTTTAACAAAACTCTCAAAAACAAGAGATTCTCATGTTCTTGATGAACTTCAACACTTCATTTTCCATCATTGATTGTATTTCTTAATTGCTTGTCTTCTTTCTTCATTCACAATCCCCAGATAGTTGTTTGATTTATTTGCTTGTGCATTACACTTAAAACATGTGCCCCTGAATCTTCCTCTACCACTACCAGATCCATCCCTTCTGTTGGAATCATAACAACCACTAAAATTCTAATTTTCAGAAATTTTGTTAATCTCTTCTTATCTTCTTCCACTAAATTGTTATGTACTTCTTCTTGGACAATTTCTTAACACTTAAGGCCAATTGGTAAGATTCCAACATTTATCAAATTACTTCAAATTACTTCGAACCGGTGACTATAAGAAAAGAATGCTTTAACAGTACACCCATTCACCTTTTATTATACTTTCTATAAACACTGGTTTTGAATTTAAACATATTGTAAATTTGGATTTTTTAGTCATATTTTTTTTGGGGATCATTTTCCTTAAATATAATAAAAATTTGAAAAATAAAATAAAATTACAAAAGTTATTAAAATTGTAAAAATTGGTTTAGTAAATGACCATCCATGATCTGTTAATGAAACATCTATACCAGTTAATAAAAACTATTTCAAATTCAATCAATCTTTAAGAATAGATTATTTCAAATTCAATCAATTTTTAAGAACTGAGATTATGTAGTCATAAAAACTATTTCAAACATAAATTGTAATTCAATCAATCCTCAATATGTGTTGCAAACACTAATTCGCATTCCTTTCTATAAACTGGTAAACACTGTAAACCTAGCCACTAAGGTTGCCCAAGGTATTTAATATTGAGCCCTCAGGGAATCAATGAAGCCACACTGTTGACTCCCACCATCAACTATCTCAACCCCTTTTACATATTTCTTTGTCCAGTCATTAAGATAAGAAATAAATGGTAATCATCATATTTCTGAAAATGAAAACAAAATATCTTCAAAAAATAGGTAATGAAACAGATGAAAAAAAACAGAATGAAAATGGACGTTATGATTTACCTAAGCAGGCTCACAGGTTCACCAAGGATGCTCCGACATAAGGATATCTGCCCTACCCTGGTTCAAGTCCTGATAACAAAATTGAATTTTGGATTAGACAGACAACGCATGCTTTATTAAAACTAGAAGCCACATCTTATTAAATATCAAAGCCAGGTTTCGATCCTGGGATCTGTGGGTCATGGGCCCACCATGCTTCTGATGCGCCACCTTGATGAAAGATGTAAACCTAAATTCATGATCGATTGACAATGATAATTAGGATTATAAAAGGGTAACCTAATAATAATGATAATTAGGATCGCCATTAATTTAAAAGTCTCTATTGTTGTCTAGTCCGTTAGGATATCTGGGTGTAGTTAGGATACCTGATTTCACCCAGGAGAAGCCGGGTTCAAATCCCGGCAACAAAAATATTTATTTGTTTCTTCCCTATTTTCATATTTGATTTATTTATTTATTTTTTGCTATCTGCATATTTGGAGGAATGAGAATCACTCATGGTTTTTCAAGCAAAGGAAACTTAGAGGAATGGGAATTGGTTTTCCATGCATAATAATCATTAAACATCGAGCATGGAATAAAGTAATTAGTATAACTTACAAATCATTAAGAGCATGGTTTTCCACCAAAGAAACTTGAAAGAATGGGAATTCGTTTTCCAAGCATAATAACTATTAAACATCGAGCATGGAATTAGAAATAAAAATAAGACTATTAGTAGTAGAGCATGAAATAAAGTAATTAGATTACCTTAGACTATCATTAAAGCATAGGTTACCATCATATATTTAGTGGCTTATATAAAATGTACATTATATTTCCTACTCTTGATTCTAGGGAGTTTAGATTTAGTAAATGATATGTTCATAAGTATTGTCTTGTTGGAGTATCCTTATTTTATGAACAATTAGAATGAGAGAGGAGTTGAGGGAAGAGACATTTGATTTATTTATTTGTTTTTTGATATCTGCATATTTGGAGGAATGAAAATCACCCATGGTTTTCCCAACAAAGGAAACTTAGAGGATTGGGAATTGGTTTCCGAGGCATAATAATCATTAGACATCTCCGCATGGAATTAGAAATAAAAATAAGACTACTAGTAGTAGAGCATGAAATGAAGTAATTAGTGTAACCTCAAGATCATATAAAATGTACACCATATTTCCTACTCTTTTTTCTTTCTTTATTTTTTATTTTTTAGGATGGTACCCGAGGTAAACTATCGGCCCTTGGGGCCTAACCCTGTGGGGACATCGAGTGAGTCTTCGACATACCCACATGGGGATTTGACCCCGAGACCTTCTGCTAGCATATACAGCTCTCAACCACTTGAGCTAACCCACCAAGTTTATCATATTACCTACTCTTGATTCTAGGGAGTTTAGATTTAGTAGATGGTATGTTCATAAGTATTATCTTGTTGGAGTATCCTCATTTTATGAACAATTAGAATGAGAAAGGAGTTGAGGGAAGAGAAGGAGGAAACCTTTAAAAATGGGATTTTGGTAACGAATCTTTTCCACACTTATTTAAAGTATATTTAAAGTAGAATAGGAGGTTAAGCTCAAGCTTTATGAAGGCCAAGTAGATGCAACAAAATTGAAGCATTGGTTGCATCAAATAGAAGTATATTTCCATGTGCATAATGTATGGGAGGAGCATAAAATAGATTTTTAAGAGTAAATTAGAAAGTCGTGCATAGACTTGGTGGGAAATCTATATTGAGACCTCTAAGATGGAGGGAGATCCACCAATTGACCTGGGGGTATTCAAAAACCTCCTCAAATCTTAGTGTTTCCCTATCATGTCGAAGAGCACTATTTGATTCAATGACATTATTTTTGGCAAAGGCACATACAAAGTGTACAAGAGTACAATATAGATTTCTAGACACAAGCTATTCAA
>LPNX010519325.1:168635-182122 GCA_001517045.1 Pseudotsuga menziesii
CTCTTCTTCTTCCCAGAGTCAACTAAAAGTAATCACTTCCTTCTGGCATACATTATTCACATGAATGAATCCCACGATCCGGGAAGACCATTCAAGGTGGCTATCACCACTTCTGCATTCTCCGCTTCTTCTTCTACTACTTCAAGATGTTCTGCATTCTAGATCTTCACATTCTTCAACTATTGTCTTAAAGTCATCTTCTGATTTATGTTCTTATCTTCAAATAGCTTGATCAAGGAATCAAACATCTTCGGTGTCTTTATGGAAGACACTTGTGGTACAAGTTGATCCGTGATTGAATCAACAATGATCTTCTTGGCCTTGATCAAGTTCTTCTTGTGTAAGGCTTTGAGCCTCATCTCCGTATGGAACTGGAACCTCTCTACTCATGTAGGTGTCCAATTCATTTTCTTCAGAGAGATCAAATACTTCCATGCTTTGAAGTTGTCAAATTCACCAAGCTTATCAACAAGCTGATGTGATATATCCCTTTGAAATGAGAACCTCAAATTCAAATAGCAAAAGATTAGATCTTACCGATTTGAGGTGTCCGTCCTGCTTCCAGAGCTGGCTAATCTAGGGCTTGTCATAGAAACCCTAATTTTAAAAACTTGGAATATTTCAGATATGATTGGATAGAAAGATAGATCTCTTCAAATGGAGTTGTCCAATGTACTCCTTTTTTGAAAACAGTGGAGGAAAGCTCTCGGAATAGGAAGCCCTAGTTTTCCAATTTCTTCTGCAGAAATGCCTGTCACTGCTTCTGTTATATATCCGAAATTACAGCTCCTATATGTCTAAAATTTCGTACTGAGGTAACCTCGCATGTCCCTGATCCAAGACTATAGGTTTAATCAGAATTGGTTTCACCAATTGGGATTTATGATTATTTTCCCAAGGTGACCTGTTATAGCACTGTTCAGAACATGGAAGTTGTACAGCCTGTCACGTGTCACTGTTTCATCTTCTGGTTCTGAAATTAGGACCACAGAAATTAAATTCCGTGATTTTTATAGAACATCTTTAGGAATTTAATTTGGACCTCTGTAGCCCACGCTATAGCAATTTTTCCCAGGTGTCTTGTTTAGGGATGAATTCTGGAGGAGGCTGGAACCCTAACTTTGACAGATCATATCTCCCATAATATATCGAATCGAAGGCTGAATTTTGGAAACAGTGTACATCAGGATTTTATCTTTGGTCTCTGAAATTTTCAGCTGCTGAAAATTCGTCAATATTGGTATATAGAGAATGTACCAAAATGTAGCAGTTTTAGTATTTAGGGTTTTTCTAGCTTGGGGTCAAACTAGGGTTTGACTTTCCCGGAGTTTCACCCAACCAAAAATATTGATCCAGGTCTCTAAACTTTGATTTTGATGAGGAGAGAAATCCTATGCCAGGCTCACTCAAAAATTCCTCTTCAGTAAGAATCCCTAATTTCCCGCACCGAAAACTGAAAATGCTCAGAATCGAATTTCGCTTCGACAGAAAGATGCACCCTTCAATGGAGAGTCAGCCTAGCCTTCTTTTGCTGATCGGTTGTGGAGAGAGAACCAAAAATTAAGAATCCATAGCTTCTATAGCTTGTGAAATCTGTCCTATTCAGGTTAGCTCTAATACCATGTTAAATTTTTATATGCTTAGCTAAAACATCAGTATTTCATTTCATTTCCATAACAAAAGCATATAAACAGGATCACTGAAAGAAACAGTATCACAAGAACAACACAGATTTATCCTGGGAAAACCCTAAGTGGAAAAACCCAACAAAATCTTCCTCAATATAGATGCCCCAAAAAGGTAAAAAGGTAAAACCAACAAGGAGATCAAAAACCTGATCCTCCTCCTTCTCCAGCTACTTCTCTCCTCCACAAGTGCTCTACTCAAGTGAGTGTGTGTGTCTCAAATGAGGAGCACTACACCTCTATTTATATTCATCGATTCACTTAAGTTAACTCATTTGACATGTAGGCTCGAGTTAAATCATGTAGGCTCGAGTTACACATGTAGGCTCAAGTAACCACACTGAGGTGCTAATGACCCACCTTTACAATTAGAGGGGACTACCTCATGACTCTTATTAGTTCTTCCGATTAGGAGCATCGAGGTACAATGTAATACAAGTGGTTCTCCTGGTAGGACCATCGGGGACCACAAAAAGATACATATAGAATATTCTTCGAAGTTACAATATTTCAACACATCATTCCATATAAAGGCACTTTTTTTCAATAATGTCATTAGCGGAGCCATGATTTCTTCATAGTTTTTACAAATATTATATATTACCCTATAGAAACTAGGGATCCTCAAAATGACTTGATCATTTTAGGGTTAGGAAAATTAATAATCACCACAATATTATTGGGTTCTACATTGGTTTCTTCAGCTGATACCATGTGGCCAAATGTTTTTTTATCTCCTCTTCCAAAATTGTATTTTGATTTGTGTTTATAGAATTTGTTTTTTTTTCTTCTAATAACTTCAACATTGCCTCTACGTGCTTGAGGTTTAAGCTCCATTTTTTTTTATAAAAAAGTATATCATCAAATAACATGAGTACAAACTTCCCCAATTATGGATGGAATAGGTCAATAATCACTACCTGGAAAGTAGGAGGGGCATTAGATAGACCAAAAGGCGTGACACAAAATAGAAATAGGCCTTTTTGGGAATGTCGTGTTCTCATATTCTTATCTTGATTTTAGACCAAGTTTGGAGAAATTCTTAGAGTAGAGAAGTTCATCTACAAATGATATGGGAACTTGTCTTTAATAGTAATTTTGTTCAATTCTTTGTAGTCGATAGAGATTATACAAAACCCATTTTTTTTTCTTACAAGTACAATCAATGTTGAAAATGGACTCTTTCTTTAAGGTATAATGTCATTATCATATACTTCATGAACCGAGTGTTCAATTTATGTTTTGTGTTTGTGAGAATTCCTATAATATTTTTTTCTAACTGGGTATTATTTGGGGACTAATTATATTATGTGATATCCAGTTCATATTGGAGGAATACCACAAAGTAGGTATTGAGAAAGTTTACTATATTTTCGAAGAATATCATGTAGTCCTTTGGACAATTTACTCCATTAGAAGCTCCCTCCATTGAATAATAGTGGAAAAGATAAACTTGGTCTCCTATCTTAAGAATTTTTTCCTTTTTTTTGGACGAGATTATTTGGGAGGGTGGGATCTTGATTCTATTAAAATTGTATTTTATTCCATTTTCAAAAAATATTAGGAATTGTTATTGTAAATTTAACCTGATAGAACCAACCATGGCTAACCATTGTGATCCTAAAACTACGTCTAATCCTACAATTACCACGACATACTTGTGATACTTTAATTGGAAATCATTAATAGATAATTATACCTTATGACATTTCCCATTGCATGAAGTAGTTGTATTCCCTAGTATTGTGATTTGAAAGTTGGAGGAAAGGTATACAAACATATTTACTTGTTTTTCTACTCTAGTATCGATGAAATTATGTGAATTTCCACTATCTATAAGTATTATTACTCTTTTCTTCTTAATGTAACCAAATACCTTGATATTTTGAGGTTGGGAAATACCAATCACTGCTAAAGACGAGAGTGTTGGAATGGTACTAATTTCTTAGCTAGATTTTTAAAAAAAATGGATTATTCAATAGAATCTTATATTTCTATGTCATATGGAGATAAATCACTTGCTTCATTATCACTATCATTGGTTTGTACTTTTCATTGACATTAATTATATATATCCTTGCATTGGTGGCCCAATCTCCAATCACATTCATGACATTTAAAACACTATTTTTTGTCATCCTTTTTGTTATATGGATGAATTGTTTTGTTAGGGGTATTATGCATTGTCGTTTGGACCTATTATTTCAAAGTGGAACCAATGAGATTCCTTAGAGGATGACAAATTTTATTCAATGCTTTTGGATTTTAGTTGTGCTTGCTCTGTGTCCTTGATATCTATCAATTTGAGTTTGTTTCTTTGGATTCTGTTGGAACAGCCTAATCGGTTGGACGAATAGGTCCTCCACCCAATGATCGTTGGGTCGATATAGTTGGTCGGTTAGCCAACTGCACTATTAGTTATAACTCAATAACTAGTTGTAAATATTATATATATAGGCTAATGAGCCATAGATATAGAGACATCTATTGTACAATATTTTACATTTGTTAATACAAGACTTGTTATGACCTTGCCACTTACTCTCTTATCTTATATCTTGTATGTTCTTATGTGATCTCTTATGTGTATATAAAATGTACTATTGGTAACATATGGAACTCCCCATACTACAACATTGGTTCCCTTTCCGGTAGTACATAAGTATGTTGCAAGGATGAGCATGCTCATATGTTAATTAAATGAGAGATTTGAGAGTGGTGTGACAAGAAAATAGCAAATTACATCCACAATTACGCAAGGAAAAATAAGCTAACAATTGCACATGCAAAGGATAAATTTTTCACTAAATCACATGAAAGATTTATAGAAGTCGTCCCCTAAGAAATAAGGAAGTTACTTGGCAATTATTCGTGACCAAATTGGATGCCTAGAATGAATGAATTTTAATGCACAATATCTATAATGAAGGAAGAACAAATCTATATGAGTGGATAGAAAAGATATGTGAAGATTCCGTGAAGAGAAATGTATAGAAGAAAGATCATCCACGAACCAAGTTTGACGAAAATTTTATATTGACCTCCACGAAGGATTTTTTGTTCTATACCAAGTTTACTATATAAATTCTTAATTGAAAAAGGAGTTAGCCATGTAGTCGAGCCACAACCACCATTGGACACACCTACTTCATCAAATTGGGAGCATAAGCAAAAAGGCTAGAAGCACTTAGCTAACTACTGTGAATGGGAATGCCTTCTAAGTAAATGAAGTCTATTGTTGATCCTGCCTCCATCGAACAATAGATTTGGGTCAACAATGGGGGGGTCACTATCCATGTGTTTTGAATGAATGATACTAATCGGTGAGAAAAGAAAAATGATTAATCCATTCAAATATTCGATACCGCTCCAACGAATTAAGTTCCCAACTGCCCACAAACAAATGACAAACATACATAAAATATAAAGAGAAAAGAGGTACAAACATCGAGAGAAGCTAAGGGATATTGCTAGTCCATTACATGGAAGGAGAAGCATAAAGAAACTAGGTGATATGGTCAAGCAACCAAAAGTCATTCTTGAGTCGAGGGAAAGTCGGCCAGATAAGAGAGAAGGTGAGGTGTAGACACTGGTAGATCAGTCACACACAATGGTGTTGACCCCACAAACATTGCAAATTGCAATTCCAGATGCATTAACTCCCGTAAACTCCACACCAATGATAATGAGACTAGGACAACTATTAGACAAATAGTCAAGTGTGACATGGTATTGAATCCAAGTGATAGAGGCATATGGAATCGACTATATCAGTGTGTATGCATTACATATAGGTTGATGATTCATCGACCAACACAGGATAATTGGATTACCTTCACACTTGAATTTAGAAGACACTCTTTCAATTTATTTTATTCAGAACATATGGAGGTATCCACCTGCCAACAACATTACTAATCGAAATGACCAACTTGTCGAAGAACTGACCTAACAACGAAGAATCAACAAAAGAAGTTTGTTTATCGTGGCACCATTCACATCCGCAGGAAGTTAGTATAAAAAATAAAGTAGTAAGTATGCGAGTCAGTCAAACTACTTTAGTAAGTATTAAAAACTCTAAATATACCAATATGGTTTTTACCGTATTCTAGTAAATACTCTTATTTTTGAAGGTGATGGTGACCCTATGAAACATTGGTTTATATGTGAGGCCCTTTGGTAATATAACTTCATTGATGATAATGAGAATCAAGAGATTAAACAATTTGCAGGAGGACTTAGAAACAAAGCACTCACAAGTTACATGAACTTTCTCGAAGAAGGTCCCAAGTCAAAGAAACAAATAAAAGACAATTTTTTAGAAAATTTTAAAGCCAACAACCCAAAGCATCTAGATGAGAAAAAATTGAAATAAATCAAGAAAAGAATAAGAGAACCCGTACGAGATCAATATGACATAAAATTGAAATACCTCCTCAACCATATGCCATCTAAGATGGACCATGAATTGGTGATACAATTTTTCATCGCAGGCCTACAACTGAGAATCAAAACTCCCCTACTAATACATGAATACATAGCATATGACGGTGTCCTAAATAAATTCGTAAGAGTTGAATGAAACATAAACTATTCGACTGCAACTATCAACAAGTGACTTGAAAAAAATTAAAATGATACAAAAGTCACTGCAACATCTTACAATGAAGCTCAACAACCTATGGTGTACCACATGCTCTAGGGAAGACCACACTAAAGATACCTTCCCCTATGATGAGAAAGAAGATACCATAACAATCACACTACATACCAGGAGGAAATGAAGCAACTTGAAGAAAATCCAAGGATATTCCCAAAAGAATGGAAGCCAGAAAATTTCCAGATAATGCATACAAGTTACTTCTATGAGATTTGTGAGATATTTAAGCCTCACTCGACTACAGACTGTCCTTACAATTCCAATAATGTCAAACCTAAATGGTGTGGAATCTATCAAGCGTCACAACATTCAACTGCAAAATGTATTAAAAACTTAAAGACCAAATCAAACTATATTATAGTTTACCAAACATAGACGGTCGAGAAAAATGGTCAAAACAGTCACAATAACAACCAACACAATAATGACTACAATCAACAAAGAGTCTATAATGGTCATGGATGATACAATGGTCGAGGAGGGTATTGACCGCTAGGACAAGGAAAGCCACATTGTTACATGTGTTGTAGTGAAGAACACCTGGGCCTCGACTGTCCATGGAAGGACATGCCAAATTAAAATTTTGTACAAAATGTGGCATGGGAGAGCACTGCTTAGAAGAATGCCCCATCATGCTTGAATATATTAATATTAAAAAGAATGTTAACCTCTTTTCTAGCGTCTCTAAAAATGAAACATTGAATACTAAGAATTTGCAAATAATCTCCAGATAAGGCACAAAAATTGGTAGGAATTAAGAAGAACAAGGATTCAAAGAAAGTAAGAAGATTATCCTAATCCTTTGAATAAAACAAAAATATTTAACAATGCCACCAAAATATTCACACAATTTGTGTCTCAAGAAAATAATGCAGAAAACAAGAATAAAACACTCAATGAGTTATTACATTTCTTAACAAAAGGAAGAAGTTGCTGCACAATTAATTGATCTAATGTATCTTATCAAAAGTAACCTAGAGAATGAGAAAAAACAAAAAATCTATGTAGTTCAAATCAAAAAAATAAAATTGATATTGATCCCATAATAGATCTTGAAGTTGAAGGGTTCTGCATCTCACAAGACATCCTCGAATTTGGGTTTCAATCCAACATAATAACAAGATAGATGTGGGAAAGTATGGGTTAGCCTTGACTCACGAAGTTGGAGATTTACCTTAAACTTTCCAAACAGGGTCTAAGCGAACCTATTGGTGTATGGAAAAATGTTAAAATTACAATCATGGGAATTAATACACATATCAAATTGAAATTATCGACCCAAGAGAAGGTTCTAAATCCTTCCCAGCATTAGTTGGTCGATCATGAGGCCACAAAATGAAAGCCTCCATATCTCATGAAAAAGACAGAATTAAACTCAAAGGATAAGGAAACCGAATAATTGATCCCATTTAGTCGTCCCAAGGTTTTCAATCATGGGAATTAATACACATATCAACTTGAAATTATCGAACCAAGAGAAGGATCTAAATTGTTCCCAACATTAATTGGTCGATCATGAGGTCACAAAATGAAAGCCTCCATATCTCATGAAAAAGACAGAATTAACCTCAAAGGATAAGGAAAGTGAATAATTGATCCCATTTAGTCGTCCCAAGGAAAACCTTGGGCAAAGCCTTATGATAACAAGGAAAATACAATCTGTTCCATTTTTGAAACATCTTACTAAATTCAATTTGGAGCTTCCTAGCTCAAGAGTCGAGATATAGCATTTCTCGCAAGGTCACCAATTTAAAATTGAATTCTAGAAGAGGCTAGAACCCATTTTTGGAGGGACAATATCTCCTAAAGTACAACTAATCTGAGGCTGAAACTCATACACAAGGTAGATTAACATCTCATATCCTACATTTTCGAGTTTCAACTATCGATCCTTCACCAAAATCTAGTTATAGAGAAAATTCTCGGATGACTAGATTTTGCTTTCTAGGGTTTCAAGAATGAAGCCCTAATCTCCAACAGCTACAATTGTAGTAGTGTCACAGCTGCACAAAGACTTCTTTCAGGGTAGCTCTAATACCATGTTAAGATTCTTTAATGGTTATGTAAGAAATTTAGACATTTAGCATCATTTCATCATAACCATAACATTAGGATCATTGAAATGTAGACAAGAACAACAAGACAAAAGAACACAAAGATTTATCCTAGGAACCCTCTTTGGGGAGAAAACCCAACAAAACTGTTGATGTATTTGTAACTTTGGAATGTATTCACTTGTATATCTTATGTATTGTACCCCGATGTTTATTCCGGGAAGTATCTATAATGTAATTGAGTCATGCCATGCCCCGATGTTCCGATCGGGAGATTCAATAATGTAAAAAGTCATGTCAAGTCATTGAGGTTAACCCTCCATTGTAAGCCGGGGAAATAGTCCCCACAATTGTGTCAAGGTTAACCATCCTTATTGCATTAGAGGAAATTTCAACTCAAAATGGGCCTCCTAAAAAATATTAATAAAATAATAGTTAAAATAATAAAATAATGTTTATTAATTTTGGAGGAAGAAAAGAAAAAAACTACTTTTTTGTTTGTATTTTCTACATATTTCTCTATGTTTTTACTCAAATTTCGATCGAGAGAGCTCGTTGGATGCGGAATTAAATTCCGCATCCAACGAGTACCCACTCGGCATACTTTTGATGGACCCCACTACCCCAAAAACAAGAAATACCTTAAAAAATGTGATGATGACATATTAATAACTAAGCCTAGTCAGGTTCATTATCAAATTTCTTTTGAGATTGATTATAACATGAATCCATTATATGAACTCAACAAGAATAGATCGTTGAGATCAAATCGGATCTTCAACCACAGAGAGAAATTTGATAATAAATCTTTATGGGTCCTCCTTAATATTACTGAAAAGAGGATGAATATTTAGATAAAATAATCGACAAAGAATTAAGCCAAATAAATTCAAAAAATCGCTTGGAGATAGGAACCCCTTGATTCTCCACGATCATCTCATCCTTCTTCTTCTTATTCCTGTCAAATCCTGAAATGTAAGTACTACTACACCTTTTATCACAAAATATGGATTGCTTTTATGTAGATCATGTAAAAGCAACGTACTGAGAATTCTAAGTTCAAAGAGATTTATAAGACGCTCCCGATGCGAAAGGATTTGAATTAACAATCTCACCAAATTGAATTCGGCCCATGGATGTCATCATCACATTGTTTCAGGTATTTCTTGTTTTTGGGGTAGCGGGGTCCGTCAAAAGTATGCCGAGTAGGTACTCGTTGGATGCAGAATTTAATTCCACATCCAACGAGCTCTCTCTATCGAAATTTGAGTAAAAACATGGGGAGATATGTCGAAAATACAGACAAAAAAAGTAGTTTTTTTTATGATACCTATCCCCAAATTTATATTAAAAAAGTGTTTAAGACCTATACGGTATTTCAAATTTAAAGAAATTTCATTGGCTAACACATGATGACATGGAATTTGATTTAAAGTTAAAAGGCCCATTTTGAGTTGAAATTTCCTCCAATGATAGGAGGAAAAAGTCCCCATAGTTGTGGGGCACTAGGGTTATTAGACTCTCATAGAGATGTCGGCCCTCGTAAGTAATTGTTAAGTGGGGCCGACATGTTGAAGTGGACATTAAGTGAACGAAAGAATATAAATAGAGAGTGAACCTCTCTATTTATCACACACACACTCACTCACTAGGGCGCATGAGTGAGAGAGAGAGAACAAGCTGTTGGAGACCATCTTTTCTATCTTTGGGTTTTACTGCTGCGATTGGTGCTCATTCTATCTCTGAGGAAGTTTCGAGTTTTTCTCCTTTATGGTTTCCTCGAGGAAAATTCTTTGTGTCTCTTGTCTCTTGTGTTTATTGATGTGCATGTTATTCTCTTAGATAAGATCCTAACATCATATTGTTTAAATGATAAAAATCTAACATGGTATCAGAGCTAACCTGAGAAGAAGACATTGTACAGCTGCAGAAGCTAGGGCTTCTTAATTTTTGGGTCTCTCTCCACAATTCATCAGCAAAAGAAGGCTAGGATAACTCTCCATTGAAGGGTGCATCTTTTTGTCGAAGCAGAATTTGATTCTGGGCATTTTCAGTTTTTGGTGCGGGAAATTAGGGCTTTCTAAAGAAGAGGAATTTTTGAGAGAGCCTGGCATAGGATTTATCTCCTCATCAAAATTGAATTTTAGAAACCTGGGTCAAGATTTTTGGTTGGGTAAAACTCCGAGAAAGTCAAACCCTAGTTGGACCCCGGGCTTGAAAAACCCTAAAATACTGAAACTGATAGTTTTGGTAGATTCTCTATATATCGATATTGGATAAGGCTCAGGTGATGAAGCTTTAACAGGTCAAAGATAAATTCTTGATGTACACTTTTTCCAAGTTTCAGCCTCATATTCTCTATATTCTAGGAGATATGATTCCTCCAGGTTAGGGTTCCAGCCTCTCCCGGGATTCCTCCCCAAACAAGACACCTTGGGAGAATTGCTATATCTCAGGATACGAAGGTCCAAATAAATTTATCAAGATGTTACAGAA
This sequence comes from Pseudotsuga menziesii, assembly GCA_001517045.1. Lineage (NCBI taxonomy): Eukaryota > Viridiplantae > Streptophyta > Pinopsida > Pinales > Pinaceae > Pseudotsuga > Pseudotsuga menziesii. Next base: position 179,531 of record LPNX010519325.1, read on the forward strand.
AGGACATAGACTGTACTTTATTTGGTAAAAGTTTCAGACCCCAAAGATGAAACAATGACACATGGCAGTCTGTACAACTTCGCTATGCTGAACAGTCCTAAAACAAGTCACCTTGGGAAAACGCTCATAAGTCCCAATTGGTGAAACCAATTCGTATGAAACCTATGGTGTTGGAACAAGGATAGATGAGGTTACCTCAGTATAAAATTGTAGATACAGAGGAGCAATACTTTTGTATATACTGTAGAAACAGTATCAGGCATTTCTGTAGAAGAAATTGGTAAACTAGGGCTTCCTGTTCCAGGAGCTTCCCTCCACTGTTTTCAGAAAAGGAGTACATTGGACAGCTCGCCTTGAAGAGGTCTATATTTATATCCAATCAGATCTGAAAGATTCCAAGTTTTTAAAATTTGGGTTTCTCTAACAAACCCTAGATCAGCCAGCTCTGGAACCAAGATGGACACCTCAAATCGGTAAGATCTAATATTTTGTTATTTACAGTAGAGGTTCTCATTTCAAGATGACTAATCACACCAGCTTGATGAAAATCTTGGTGAGGTTGACAACTTCCAAGCATGGAAGTATAGGATCTCAATAGTTCTTGAAGGAAATGAATTTGACACCTACATAAGTAGAGAGGTTCCAGTTCCAGAGGGCGATGAGGCTAAAAGCCTTACACAAGAAGAACTTGGTTAAGGCCACGAAGATCATTGCTAATTCAATCACGGATCACCTTATACCACAAGTGTCTTCCCCAGAGACACCGAAATAGATGTTTGATTCCTTGATCAAGCTATTTGAAGGAAAGAACATAAATCGAAAGATGACTTTGAGAAAGCAGTTGAAGAATGTGAAGATCCGGAATGAAGAGACCATATAGTCATACTTTACAAGGGTCTCTCAAATCAAAGAACAACTTGAAGCGGTAAAAGAAGAAGTGGAGAATGTAGAAGTGGTGATAACCACCTTGAATGGTATCCCAGGATCATGGGATTCATTCATTTGAGGAATGTGTGCCAGAAGGAAGTGATTACTTTCAGTAGACTCTGGGAAGAGTGCACACAAGAAGAAGCTCGACTCATAATAAGAAAAGAGAAGATGGGAGCAACTGAAAATCTAGCTCTCACGATTCAAAGAAGATCCCTCAAGCGATGAGGAATATGAAGAACTCAATTCTTGAAGAACCTACTATCCATATTTAAAATTTGGATAAGAAATGATGTTGTTATGAATGAAGAAGATGATGAAGCTGAAAGAAGGAGTCTACCCATGAAATAAATAAAGATAAGTATTCAATTGTCATTTCATGATATTGTTTTTTTATGCACTTGTTTATATTTAGTTGATGTGTTATGCATGATAGAATGTTTGCATTAATGAAATTATACTAATAATATGCATGTGATGGGTAAGTAGCTCATGGTACTATACAACTCTCCATTTCTACTTATCTAGAATGAAACCTCTTTGCTAACATATTGGATTAGTGCACAAACTCAATGATGTCTTGGTAGAGATGGAAGGCATCTAGAAAATTGTCCATGAGATATGGATGAATGTTGTATTGGCTAAAATAGTTGCATGATTATATATTTATGCATAAGAATTTACCATTATGAAATGTTTCTAATCATACAACTGGTGCATTTGACTTGTAGGAAAGATCGTGTACATTCGCCTACAAGAAAAGAAGGATGAGACTTGTTCCGAAGAACAAGTGATGACAGTTCAAGATTCACTCTAATAATCCAAAATGAAGAATGATGTCTAGGATGCAGTATTGAGACCTGAAGGGAAGTTCGTAGTTCCATCATGCAGTAGATGGAAACATCGTGGGATACAAGGTAAGATTCATGGCACAAGGCATAGACTATGAAAAGACATTTGCAGCCACTGGAAATACACATGATAGGGAGAATCATGTGTGCAAATAAAAGAATTCCTTGTACAAGCTCAGAAGTAACCCATGGGATAACACATACATGAGTAGCTTGAAATCACCTAGAGTAATGAAGATCTTAACCCTAGCTACAAGGTTGAAGATGAAAGCCTATAGAGGATGACAAGCTCACAAATGGGTGCCAGAAGAACTTTTGAAAAGTTGAAGATAGAGGATCTTGGTATCCAGCGACCCTAGATGGATACATAGAATAATAGTAGCAGAGGAAGTTACTTGTCACTCCAGTACAGGCAAAGGGAGAATGATGCTCTGCTTCAGAGGGAGTGACTACAGAAGATCCTGAGGTTCAACATAGTAAGACATGATGGATAGCTTATTGATTGTTACGGAGAAAACTTCCTATGGCTTTGGGTACCACAACAGACAGAGTAACCGCAGAAATCAATCATTTCCTATATGCAAGAGAAACCAAACATCTAACACTAAAGGATCTCAATACATACCTTATTCCGGACGGTTGATGTAGATCCCCGTTGAGCTTTTCCACTCTAGCTTGTATTGATAATTTGCTCTCTCAAAATTCAGCAAACAACACAAGCATGCTATATATAATTGTGTTAGACCTACTCTAGCATATATAATCAATAACATATAAGCATTTAAAATCATCCATGGATTCAATACTCATTTAA
>LPNX010519325.1:182161-195764 GCA_001517045.1 Pseudotsuga menziesii
TAAATCAAAGATTACAATAGTGACCATTAGAGGAATTTTGGGGTCTAAAATGGGCCTCCTAAGGAAAATAATAAAATAATAGTTAAAATAATAAAATAATATTGATTAATTTTGGAGGAAGAAAGAAAAAAACTACTTTTTGTGTACGTATTTTCGACATATCTCCCTGTGTTTTTACTCAAATTTCGATCGGGAGAGCTCGTTGATTCCGCATCCAACGAGTACCCACAGTGCATACTTTTGACGAACCCCGCTACCCCAAAAACAAGAAATACCTAAAAAAACATGATGATGATGTCATCATCACATTTTTTCAGGTATTTCTTGTTTTTGGGGTAGCAGGGTCCGTCAAAAGTATGCAGTGTGGGTACTCGTTGGATGCAGAATCAAATTCCACATCCAACGAGCTCTCTCGATCGAAATTTGAGTAAAAACACAATGAGATATGTCGAAAATACGAACAAAAAAAGTAGTTTTTTTTAATGACAAATATGTCAATTCAACCATTATGGTTGACTTATTTTATTGAAATTCTATTGGTTCTTGAATTCCAACTCACAAAAACTTATTTTGGTACGTTTTCTTATAAGGCCCATTTTAGACCCCAAATTTCCTCTAATGAACCTCTGTCGACACGTCTGCAAATCAAAGAAACTGAGTCCTCCACCTGGGCCTCCACCACTTCAATCCCCCATCTCTCGATAGCAAGCTCACAAGCAAATGCAAGCTTGGGAAGAACACAAAGTGCTCCAAGGGACAAAGGGATGCAGACTCAAGTATAATCTCTAGCAACAATGGACTATAGTTTTCTTGCTCTTCAATTCCTACCCCTTCAATGTATCCAAAGGGTTCCTTATATAGTGCTTCAATGGGGTAATGGAAGGTCAAATCCGAGCGATCTCAAGGCATATGGAAGGCCAAGAGACAAGTGACTCGAATCCACATCAAGGAAAACTCCAAAACTATTTGGCCTTTTGCAGACATCCCGATGTACGCCGGTTTAAGGGTCAAATCCGCGTATATACGTGAGAATAGGTTTAAAAGTCGCATATAGCAAATAATGCATGTTTTTAGGGATGATCTTGGAAACATCAAAGGTACAAAAATGGTCCATGGGGTCTAAAGAGTCTACAAAGGGACAGGGAAGGCCATAAAGGTGTGATCCACCATGTGTGGTAAAATCAGTTGTAACAGATGCCCCCTAATGTGTGAGGTCAGAGGGGTCATACGATGGCCGAAATACATTATAAGTCCATCCTAGAAGTGGAGTGATGAAGAACCAGGTGGAAGAACCAGCGATCCAACAGTACAATACGATAATCAAACTATGCACATAACTGCAAGTAGATAAAGTAGTTCCAGATACATAAGAGTATAATGGCCATGAATAGGCATGATACAAAATATGACATGTGTGGTCATCGCCACGTACAATATAGATAGATCAGAATCTCCATGATGAAGATATAAAAAGGATCATGATCTCCATGAAGGCTAAAGATATATAATGGATCAAGATCTCCATAATGGCTGGAAACATCTGACATATACTGGAATCAAGTCATGAGAGCTGAAATCTCATGAACACTGGCACGATCAAGGAGGTAGCATATATGAAATGCCACCAATCCAGAAGGTCTTCTACACAATCTGCTACGAGTACATGTCCTACTATGTGAATAGAGGTGTCGAGGTCAAACATAGTAGTCCATCGTCTAATTACTGGTCATTGATGTATATCGTTAATAGACGCGAGATCACCCACCGATAATGAAAATGGGAATCAAGGTACTAGAGTGCAAACTAACAAGTGTGAATAAATGTGTTGAGGTCGAACACTTGAAAGGATCCATCGATCAGGGGACATTGATGTATTCCCAAAACTGTCGATGGCGAGAGAACCTGCCACTGATGACTGCAAGTCTCAAGGCACTCAAAAATGACTCTAGATTCCTATCCCAGAATAAATGATATGAATTCAATGGGACGAAATCCACTGGAAGGAGGGAATTAATGCATCCCTCATCATCCAACACAGGGTACTCAGCAAGGTTGTATAATGTGGAAGGACTCGATCATAATGTGCACGAACCAGTATCAATATCGGGAATGGCCAACATGCAAAGTCAAGAGAACTGAGAAATGGCCGACTCAGGTTTCAACTTCCTTCGAACAAGAACATAAAGGTGAATGGTGACTGAAATGTAGGTAGCATAGACTTGATATACAAAACTAGGACATCTCTGCGACATAGGAGGCATCGACAGAAGCTCCATAGAGACTGGAAGCTTAACCAATCAGTGGAGATAAACTTAGAGAAACGAGTACAGCTCCTAAAGTCAAACTATTAACCCAATCAATGGATGTGATATGCAGTGCTCTGTTCGAAGGCGACACGACTCAACTGCTGCAAAGATAACATCTTTTTTTGTCCGACTTTTTATTTTTTTTGGACTTTTTCAAATATTTTGAAAATCTTGAAAAGGAATAAAAGTGTTTTATAGTTACAGACTAGGAGGAGATGAGTGTCAAATGGGCAAACAAACTAGTTCCAAGTAGCGGAACATACCTATGATCAATGAAAGGACACATGTGTAGGATAACAACACTTGGGGGAAAATCCCCTCCTGGTAAAAATGGGGAATCAAGCTGCAAAGGATATATAAAATGGCTCTACGTGGCTAGACATGAGACAAGCTCAGGTTATATGGCTGATAATCAAAGTCAGGGAAGCCGGCATAAGGCTCAATGAGGTAGGAAAAACTCATGATATTGCAATTACAACTTGACATAAGGGAGTCCTGGGGACAAAGGCCAGCAAAAAAATCGAGAGGAGTATGATGATCTTGCGCAAAGACATGGCGATACTATACAAAGGACTCCCACACCCTAAAGAGAAAAATGTCAGCATGGGCACCAAATGCAATAAAGGAGATAACTAGGACACCCATGTATGGTCAAGCTCTACCATTCACATCATGTCACTTCTATAACAGAAAGAAGGTTCTGTAACAAGATAGAATAGGTTTGTACCTAAGGTTATAATGAAATGGTCATAAGGTCATGCAGAATGCACACGGATATGAAATCTAACCTATATGTCAGTTTAGACATAATAACTGAGAGCTGCATGAACGGGGCAAAATAATGGTTGAAACAGCGCTCAAAACAGACTCCTCAAATGAGAGAACACCATGTGAAATGGCATCCCGTAATAGATCGATAACGACACTATACTCAACAACATTGTTTGAATAAAGCCATAAACATACGCCTCCTGAAGACAATATATGACCCGTAGGAGTATAAATCACCCAAGTAGCAGAGGCTGAGTGTTAAGTGTGATGGCTAGCACCATCAGCAAATCCTATGTAAACGGAAGACTCCATTGACATCTGACATAAGAAACGAACGCTAATCAACAAACCCGATCACCATAAGAAAACCTAACTATGCAAAAAATTGTAAAATAATATACAATAATTAGCCCTGGTTGAAGATCATGCATAGTATTTTTTAAGATAAATCCCATTTCTAGGCTCCGCCAAGGCTGTCCCTTCATAATCCACCAGCTCATAGGCGCCATTATCTAACACACGTTTGACCATGTAAGGACCATGCCACATGGGATTAAATTTCCCTGCCCCCAAGGTTTCTTTAGCTTGATCCCACAAAAGGACCAAATCTCCTTCACTAAACCTCCTCGGACGGACAGACTTATCATACTGGACCTTAACGAGACGCGTATTTACTTCTAGAGCCACTAAGGCATCTCGGCGCTGCTCTAAGTGGACCAAACGCTCCTCCAATGCGGAAGTATCTGGTAAAAGCTCTATAGATAGCTTCAATGAAGGGATTGTGCATTCAACCAGCAAGACAGACTCCACTCCATGTACAAGCTGATATGGAGAAAAACCGGTGGTAGTCTTAACCGCGGTCCTATAGGCCCACAAAGCAGGATATAACATGATATGCCAATTGGTTTTGCTTTTTGCGATCGTTCGTTGGAGAATGGACTTAAGTGATTTGTTCACTTCTTCAACCTGTCCATTTGCATGAGGGTAATAAGAAGAGGAGTGCTCCTTCTTATACCCTAGCTTCGAGACCAACTCTTCCATCATTTGATTCTGAAAGTGCCTACCATGGTCAGTGACAAGCTCTTTCGGAATACCGAACCGAGTAATAATTTGGTTGAATATGAAATGCGCGGCTGTCTCACCATCAGATTTTATCATGGGCATAGCCTCAACCCATTTCGTGAAGTAATCAACAACCACTATAATATGATGATGCCCCCCAGCTGACGCTGGGTTGCAATCCATGAAGTCAAGCACCCACTTGGTGAAGGGACCCACGGTGATAATCGGATATAACGGGGCAAGATGTGAGAGCATATTGTGTGCAAACACCTAGCAATGGTGACACTTCTTAACCGCATTGACACAATCTTTAAAGATCGACGGCCAAAAACACCCCGCTCTCAAAAAAATTTGGGGTGTAGAAAGCCCAGATAAATGACCACCACACGCCCCTCCGTGGAAATCATTCAGCACAACCTCAACCTCTTCATGGGTAAAACAACGATGTTACCCCACGGAGGTACAAAGTGTTATCCACTATAAGGTAGTTCTTAGATACGTGACGTAATCGTCGTCGCTCATCCCGTGAAAGGTGAGTAGGGACCTTCAACGTTTACAAATATATGATGATATCCCCATATCATGGATCTAAAGTTGAGATCAGGAAAATATGCTCATCGAAAAATGTATCCTCATAAACCTCCTCCTCCTCCTCCCTTGGGAAATCAGAAATGAGCTCCACAAAAATTAACGATTTCTTCGATTTCGCCGAAACAAACTCAAGATCGAATTCTTGCAAAATAACAATCCATTTATTATACTTTCCCCTAATCATCCTTCTAGTGAGGACGAACTAAAATGGATTGACATGAGCTACCACCTATGTTTGGCGAAGGAGAATGTAGTGTCTCAATCTCTGAACCGCATGAATGGTAGCTAAGGCAAGTTTCTCCACATGGGAATAACGGATTTTCGCATCTATAAGGTTCCAACTCAAATAATATATGACATGCTCATAGAGCTCCTCATCCTCCTGAACCAAAACCATACCAATCGTCTCCATGGACGTGGCCACATAAATAAAAAAGTCACGGCTATAGTCGGGTGGACTAAGCACGGGGGCCGATGCTAAGGCTCGCTTAAGAGAATCAAAGGACTCCTGGGCTCTCTCATCCCAGTAAAAGGTAGAGTCCTTCTTTAAAATACGCATAAAGCCTTTATTCAAATTGGAAAAGTTAACCACGAATCTTCGTAAGAAGTTTGCCATGCCTTGCAAACATTGAAGATGTCTAATATTTCTCGGGGGAGACAATTGCAGTATTGCCTCAACCTTTAAGGGATCGACTCTTATACCCTCCTTGGAAACAATGATTCCTAGCAAGCGACCAGACTTCACGCAAAAGATGCACTTATGTGGATTTGACCCAACCTAGTAGTGACAGAATCTTTCGAATACTAATCTCAAATGGTACGGATGACGCAATCTTAGCCGAGAATGAGCAGCTAGGTCATCCAAAAAGACTTCAATAATTGATTGGAGATCGTGAAAAATCAAGGTCATATCCCGCTGAGATGTGGCTCCGGCGTTTTTAAGACTGAAAGGCATCTTCCGATATGCAAACGTACCCCAAGGACAAATAAATGCAGTTTTGTGTTGATCCCCGAGTTTGATCTGAATTTGATTATATCTAAAAAAGCCGTCCATAAAGGAAAATACCTCGCTTCCCGCACATTCATCCAAAATTTGATCAATAAATGGTGTGGGAAAATTATCCTTAGGATAAGCACGATTTAAATCGTGGAAATTAGTGCATATACAGATCATTCCCTGCTTCTTATCAACCGGAACGGAGTTTGAAACCCACTCCGTCAAGGGAACATGATAGATTAAACCGGCTTTTAACAGCTTTTTCTATCTCAGCCTTAATCGCTGGTGCTTTTCTAGGATTCACCGCACGCAAACGTTGTCGAACAGGCTTCGCATTTAGATAGGTCTTAATTTCATGTTCGACAATATGAGGGTCAATACCTGACATTTCTTCGTATGACCAAGCAAAGACGTCACGAAATTCTTTAAATAGCTCGGTATACTCTTGAATCTCAGCATGGGAACATTCTGCCCCAATATAGACATTCTCAATATTGCCAGGATCGCGAGAGATATTGATAGGAATAGTACGTGATATATTCGCCATGTTCCCATCATCCATTTGCCCAGGAGAGTTTAATGGAACCATGGGACTACAAATCCTCTCGCTAAGAATCTCCCTAAAGTCCTCATGCTCCAAACGGTCAAGCTCGGGAAGAAAATAAGATCTATGATGTAACTCTTCCCAAGGTGGCTCAACTCCAGACATGGCCTCAATAATAGCTTCATATGATGGAAAAACACTATCAAGGCAGTCATGTGCACGAGAGGACTCAACTTCCCATGCAGGCAGCACATACGAATCCTCCTCCTTTGTTCGCGAAGAGGAAGGACTAGGCTCTGCAACACAATCAAGATTCATTTGTTATGCAATCATGGCTGCAGGCAATGGCACGTCCGTTTCGATAGGTCCGTTCAAAGGACTCAGTGTAGGAAGAATCCAAATATCTTCCATATGGGTAGTGCGAAAAGACACCGAATTCAATGAACATGAAGCCCCATTGAAACTAGATCTGATCATAAGGATGGGTGCAGGACAACTAAAGGTCCCCATAAGGGATGGATACATGCCAACACCCACACTCCCAGTTGTCGGCTGAGAATGATCGAAAATCGGGATAGAAGCTCCCGATATGCACTAACACTCGGATTTTTGAATGATGTCTGATCAATCGTAACAATCTTCCCATTAAATGGAAAGCATACAACTCGAAATAGAGAATAGGCTACGGCTTGCATACTATACATCCAATTCTGACCCAGTAAAAGATTGTAATCAAGGGGCGCATCAACAACCTCGACCTCGATCGCAACAGTCTTCCCTCCCAAACGGACCTTAAGAGAAGGAAGAATTCCGTGCGACCGAAACGATCTACCATCAAAGGCAGTCAACATGGTAGCGGATTTAGACAACTCAGGAGACCCCAAACCCTTCCAACACGACAAATACATCATGGAAGCAGCAGCGCCTTCGTCAATCACAGTGCGTTTGATGGTCATGTTAAGACATTCAACATGAATCAAGAGAGACACGTAGTAAGGCAAGTGAGGCTGTAGTCCCATGGTTTAAAATTTGATGACGGAGGAAGAGTTATCATAATTCAACCCAAGAGCAGAAAGCAAAGCTTTCCTTTGTGATGGGAAACTCTGAAGAACTTCAAGCGCAGACATCGCACAAGGAGTGTGGCCCAAATCCTCGACAACAGAATAGTTCTGGGTGGCTCGGGCATTAGGATTGTGCCCCGAATGCTTTAGGAATCCCTTAGGAATGCGAGGTGCAATCTCAAGTTTATCCATAGGGTTTTCAAAACTCAAAGGGCTCTCGGTAGGAGGAGGTTCCTTCCCAAGGTCTGGTTGCGACAAACCATAGTCTTTCGCACGAGTCACAAACTTCGTAGCACACACCATGTTGATGCACCCATGACCAGTACTAGTTTCCGGCGGATCTTGATCTCCACTCGACGCAGAATGAGGATCATGAGTCCTCGAGTTCATATTTTGATTATCGGGTAAAGGATTGGTCAGCACAACTGGGCCCTATGCTATGAACCTCGAGGCATCTTCCATACGAGGGCACAAGTGAGTGAGGTAGTCATCCTTACACAATTTGCAAGGAAACTTAACCTTACATTTAGACTATTTGTCCCCCCAGCATTACAGTCATTCTCGTCATTAAAATTGGCATTTTCGTTCTTGTTCCCACCCTTACGATTGTTTCTACCATTTTTCTTATTCCTTCCGGGTTGTTGGTTACCCTTCTGTTTCGACGATTGCACAAAAATTACACTTGTCGTTTGGGTGGGTTGAGATGAAGCTGTGGCTTGTCCCGGAGCAGACTATTTGATAGACAATTGACTCACTTGTTTCACAATCGAATCTGCAGGTTTGGTACTTGTACACCCCACAATGCCATTAGCATGTGGTCCAGGCTTGATCTTAGGATCAAAACTAGAATGCGGAGCGTTAGGTATGATCTCATATAATAGTCCGGATTGAGCATAAATCAAATCCAATTCCTGTGCCCTAAAAATTGCTTGTTCCTCGTTCTGAACTCCGAATGTAGATGTAACACCCCGGTTTTGACCCCGTTTGCATTAATGTATGTGATGTATATATAGTAATGAATCGTGGTGTGGAGCTAAATGCCAAAGCCCCACCATCGATTTGGTTGTGTTATGTTTCAGCGAACGAAATCGTTGCCGATGGTATATCATGGTATATGACACATATTAAGTTTTGTCATCATGTAAATGTTCATTTTAATTAAATGAACCCAACAAGCTATGTTCACTACAACCATATTGAAAAGGGCATGATATTCCTAAGGATAAGGAGGGGGAATGTTAAACCTTGAGCCATGGGGGTAAAACCATGTGTCACCACCCTGTTTGATTTGCTCACCTTCCCTTGTCTCATCCAACCACCACTTTAATGTTCTACTGATTAGCTAGGCCAGTTATTGCTGGGAAGTGGAGTGTGGCACGACTGTCAATCATTGCCCTCACGCACACTCCACCAGCAGGGTGACCCTCACGATGGCAGAAAAACCACTACCCCATCACGCCAGGCGGACTCTCCATTATTCCATTCGCTCCACCACTGCATGGGACATTTTCTCCCACTCTCCCAAGCTGGTTGATCGAACGCAGGGGTGTTCTACTTCCTCACGCACCGTTCGGACTTCTCTACGGTGGCTCCTCATGCAGAGAGGAAAGGGGGTGTTGTTTTGGACATTAGCATTCGGGGCTGGGGTGTGTAATTTTCCCTACGGAGGTAGTCGGTGTGTATGATTTTTCCCAGGCATGAGTGGAGGTTCTGTATTACTTCCTCCATTGCCGACTGTGTAAGGTTTTGTGGCTCCGTTGTTGAGGACGGCTATTGTCTCCCCACGTTTCATTGGCTATGTTTGTTGTTACGTTTGGGCTGTTGTGGGTTGTTTTGGAGCCGTTTTGGCCATGATAGGGCCAAGAATGACTCAGGAATTGTTTTCCCTGTCAAAGCTGTGAATTGCTTATGGACTGCGTATATGCAGTGGTTGGTCTTCGGACTGTGTTGGAGTAGGGATGAGGGCTTGGATTTCTTGATAAACCTGGTGTGTTTGGGAACCACACAGACAGAGCTAGAGGGCTGGCTTTCTTCTCCACAACCCCTGAATAGCACTGGAAGGGAAGTCAGGGCCTGAGGTATTGTGTAGCAGAGAAGGGACTGATTCCTTGTGTTGGGTGTGTGTGGGTGTCTTAGAAGTCAGGCTAGTTCTGGTGTAGGTGTCCCTAGCCCTGTGACGAGCTCACCAGCTTAGTATTTAGCCTTTCCCAGCTCCTGGATGGCCTGATAAACCCAACTGTGTTGGCTTGGCTGATATGTTGTTTGCCTGAGAAACCCAATTGTGTTGGCTTGGCTATTTTGTTATCTTTGGCTATGTGTAAGCCTCCTAGTTCCTTATTCCTTGGGGAATCATGCCCGGCTCGGGGGTGGCAGCATTGTTGAGAGATTAAGGAGCACGCTAGCCTGTGGTTGGGTGGAACGTTGCAGCGATGTAGCTGGTTGCGGGATAGTTCTCATAAGATAAGTATTCTTGACTAATCGGTTTTGAAATCATATTTACTGTTAATGAATTATGATGATGGACACGTGGAATGTTGAATTCTATGTTTTGCTTTCGCTGTGTATATGAACGATTATGCATCTTAGTATGTAGTATGTTCAGGCATTTTGCTTCGGCATTATATGTATGTATGTTCATGTTCATGGGGCTAGTTGCCCGAATGTTTGATGTATGGTAGCGTCCTCTTTGCCGGGCGGAGGGTCGGGGACATTATAGTGTGGTATCAAAGCCTACGAGTTGCAGCATGGGCCTCTATGGGCCGAGAAGAACTAGCTAGCAAAAGCATGTTGCCCTCTACCTATCAGAAGTCAGAAAAATTTCCAGAAAATTTTCGTTGAAAATTTTTCGAGCTCGTCGGATCATCAAAGGACTAAGAGGGAAGATCCTTCGATACAACGGACCATTTAGTCGGAAGGTCACCCAACGAGGGACAAACAGAAAGGATTTTGGAAAATCTCTAAGTGTTTGGCCATCGGCACATCGAAAAACTTAGACAGATGGAACTCCGATGTAGACCCAACGGCAAAAATTAGTCGATTTGATCGGCGGAGAAATGAGGACGAAAGCGCCGAAACGTCGGCTCCGTATAGTTAAAGATCGCCATGGGGGCTTCACTTGTTGGCCAATATCCTATCACGTTAGTTCATATTGTGGGTTTTAAAATGATCAAAAATCGAACCAATATATTGCAGGTATTGGGGGGATGAGGGGTTTAAGGTGGGGGTGGGTAGGGTGATTTATAAGGATTGAGGTATAAAAAGGGGTGGGGAGGAGGTTTTAAGTATTGGGAGGGGGTTTCAACAAAAAGAGTTTGGGTCAATATCTCTCGAAATTAAGGGTATTATTTAATATCCCATGATCGCACGTGCTATGTGAGAGGTTCACTAAGTGAAGTCCCCATGTAGATCGCCAATACGGCGACGATAAGTAGTTGTTTGGATCGGTGACAAATAGAAGAAGATGGAGCCGACGGAGTCGGCGGAAGATAAGGGAAGTTTTCGCCGAAAGGTAGATAAACGGATCAGCGAAGTTTAGTGGATCGACCATCCGAAACATCGACTAAAAATAGACAACGGAGGCACCGATACGACGGCAAGCGCTAGGTGAAGGAAGAGCCGACAAAGAAAAAGAAAAGAAAATTTTCAGAAAAATTCTCTAAGTGTGGGAATCGTCGGTGAAATTTAGACTACGAAACCATCGATGCGGCGGTGAACACTGGAAGAATTTAGTTGTTCGGACTGTTGATGCCGTCATTGGAAAATAGTTGTTGGGTTCACCAACACTGCGGAAGAATTTAGTTGTTTGTCAGTCTTTCGTTGCAACTGCCGTGTGGGCTAGCACTCCGATGATTAGGAGTTCAAACCGCCGATGCTCTGATCGCCGACACGTAGCGCTTAGTGGTTCCGACCGCCGACAGATGTTATGGCCCGCGAGAAGAAGAAGAACGTTTTTTGAAATTTGTCTAAGTGTTGAACCCATCGGCAATCGGCAGAAGTTAGTGGTTTGGTCTGCCGATGGGCATCGAAAAAATTTAGCTGATTGCGCATCCGCCGTTGCGGCTGTCTAAGGGACTATCCTTCCAATAGTTAGAGGCTTCAACCGCCGATAGTGGATAAAGCTTCCGACACCCGATGAGTTTATGGTCTGCGGAACCCGCAGTGGGATTACTGCCCGCAGCTGCAGCTTCCTAAGAGAATATCCATCCAATGGACAATGCTTCTGATCATCGATTCCGTATTAATCAGTGCTTCCAATTTTCGATATGCCACCATCGAAAAACCTTAGTAGTTGAAGCTGTCGACACCGCGGATCCATTCAGTGTTGGACCGTTGAAATGTAGTGGTTAAACCGTCCGACACCGCAGTTGCTAGTTGCTCCGACTGCCGACAGGGTTATGGCCGCGGAAACCCCAAAGAGTTCGTTGGTCGTCGTTGCAGCTACCCATGGAACTAGCCGTCCAATGAGTAGATGATCCGATCGCCGACGCGGTAGTGCTTAGAGGATCTAATCGTCGATATACTGGCATCGCCGGTAAAGATCGGAAGCTTAGACCACTACAGGTCCGACACACCAGAGAAAGATAGATGAAAAAACCATCGATGAGCAGCGGAGGAAATTAGACGTTTTGATTGCCGAAACGCCAGAGAAAGATAGATGAACAAACCGTCGATGAGCAGCGGAGGAAATTAGACGTTTTGATTTCCGAAATGCCGAAAATTTAGTGGGGAAGAGACCCGATAGGGAGAAAGAAAATTGAGTTATTCAAAGTGGATTTCTTAGCAAATTCCAGCTGTTTTTCAGTGGATTTTTCAGTAGACTGTCAGTAGATTACAGGGCTGAACAAGAAGAGAGTTTTTGTTTGTGTGTTTAAGTAAAACTGTTATTTCTAATTTTCTCTAGGAGAAGGTAAGTAGTTCTGATTTATATCAATATGTGTGCATCTAACAGTTTTTCTATCTAACACGTTTGGAGAATCATAGTCACCTTCAAGGGCAGTATTCATAAATTGCAGTTTGATAAGCAAGTGGTGGTTCAGTTATGAGAACCCATGATGAATATGATGCTCAGGATTATTACGAGCGTGCAAGAGATGCCATGGGATAAAATGTCTATAATGGAAATGATGACATAGACTCTAATGGAAGGAGATTCCAAGAGACATCGTTATATGTTGTAGCCACCATGAGAAGATTGATTAAAGCCCAAGAAGAGCAGCATCAGTTGAATGTTGCCATGTTGCAGAGTTTGACAGACTTGCAAAGAAAGATAGACTCTGGGTGGGGTACAGCAAGACTAGAAGGTAGTAAGAACAGTACTAGGAGAAGGAGAAGGACTTCTAGTGGATCATCTGACTCTGAAGAATCCAGCAGGGATTCAAGTTCATCCTCTTGTAAAAGAAAAAGAAAGAGACACCATAGGGATCTCTCTTGGGATGAATTTAAGAAGGCTAAACCTCCTACATTTGATGGTGAGGTAAATACTGGACAAGAGGCTGAAGCTTGGCTTCTTGGGATAAAGAAGTACTTTCAAGTGCAGGATTATTCAATAAACATGAAGGCAAGAGTTGCCATATTCAATTTGAATGGAAGAGCATCCATTTGGTGGGAACACTTCAAGCAAGTAAAGAGGTTTACTGAAAGGAGACTAAAGTGGAAACAATTCAAGAAGTACTTCAAGCATAAATACCTCTCTAACAGGTATTATGATGATAAGATTAGGGAGTTCCATGAGCTGAGATTGGGACAGCAAACCATGGATGAATATGCAAATAAGTTCTTGGAATTGTTGAGGTATGTTCGGTCCATCAAAGATGAAAAAGTGAAGGTCCAGCGGTTTTTGAGTGGATTACCTCAGTATTAAAAAGATAGAATTGAGTTTTATGAACCTAGAACTCTTGAAGAAGCAATAAGGAAGGATAAGTATTGCTATGAGCAAAGCAAAGGTAAACCTGATTACCATAAGGCATGGAAGGACAAGAAGAATGAGAAGTTTGACCAAAGAAGGAAAGGTTTCAAACCTTCTAGATTCAGGAATCAATAGAAGCAGCCATCCCAAGCTGCGAGTAAGCCAATTGGAGTGACAGGAGAAAAGCCTAAGGATCCACAACATAATAGAGGACCACTTCAATGTTGGAGATGTGGAGGACCCCACTGTTGAAATATTGTAACTTCGAAGAATATTCTATATGTGTTTCTTTGTGGTCCCCGATGGTCCTACCGGGAGAACCACTTGTATTACTTTGTACCCCGATGCTCCTAATCGGAAGAACTA